>KK120453.1:269789-285623 GCA_000611955.2 Stegodyphus mimosarum
TTCCGTACAGTGTTGCCATTGCTCGCTTTGAAATCATTTAGTTTGTTAATCAGAAATTCGTTGAAATGTTACAAAACATAAAATCGATAATAAAGCAAATTTCAAATTCAAAATTAGGGCTTCCAGATGCCCATATTCGCAGTAGGATTACGTCATTCAAAATTCGATGGCTCTAGGTTTTATCACAATGCGAGAAACATGCATACATTTATGCAGATTTTTCATTTTTTAAAATTTAATGCAGAGCGATAACATTTAGTGGCAACAATTTGAAAAGTGAAACGGGCATTCAGAGTGATTCGACGCAAAATCGCAAAACGAAAGTAATAGTCCTTCGGGACTAAATCCCTTTGGACTAAAAATAAGCAATTTCTTTTTATTAATTAATCCTCCCATCCAAAAAAAATTAAACTTTTCATTAATTTTCTTGCCATTTCTTGCCAAAGACTTTGTTTCTTTCTTTTGTTTAATCCATATCCTTATATATAAAGACAAAAGTCAGTATTTGTGCTCTAATACATCAGTCAATATTATAGCTATCATCACCAAACTTTCTACAGTTCTTTTGAGGGTCTTGAAAAAGGTCGACTGTCTGTGTGTGTTTGTTCGCATTATTGATTTCTGATCAATTATGATAATTTTTTTGGCCACGTTCAATCGACTAAAATTGAATATAGGTGAAATATTGGATGAAACTTGAGTTTTTACCATCATTTAATTAGACAGACGAAAATCATTAAAAATGGCGTGCTATTGTTGCAGATATAATGAGAGAGAATTAGTTCATTTTTCTGTCGAAATTTTGTATGTGGGTTCCATATCGCATCAGACTAAAAACATTATGCCTATGAATTGTATTTTTTTCATCATTATTAGAGAAAGATTACAGCGGTATCATTATCTCCGTTGTTAGATGCATTTCTCTCAATATAACTTAATTGGCATCGGTTACTTCAGCTAGTTTTGTTATAATTTCAAAAGGTAGTATGATGAGTTGCATTAAAAGATAAATACAAAATTTTCTGAATTAAAACATTTTAGAATTTTTCTTATTTTTGTAAACTGCAGCTTTATTTTCGAAAATAAAATCTTGCTTTTTTAAAGTATAATAGTGAAATAACTTTAATTATAAAACGTACTCTAGTTAACTCTAATAATTATAGATAAAATTATTCTTACTGACTATTTCTCTTAGATATTTCTTATGAAGAACTCGGAATTTCTGTGTTACTGGAGCAATGTCGCATACCTTTACAATTACAGTATAAAAGCAGAGGTAATAATAGCATTATTCATACAAGATACATCATTTGACATTACCCGCTTTCAAGGTAGGATAGCACATCTATTTTACATATTAATAACTATTAATAATCACAATAATTTATAAAATTTGTCTCATTTCTTGAATACTGTGAACTGGAGACCAAAGCTGACGTCCTCTGCGGTAGTCAAAACACTGCTGCCATTTTACAGCTACGTTTGTCATGAAGCGACATAGAATGACCAGCGTAATACTCGCAGTATTTTGATATTGTTTCGGGTTTCGTATTTATTTAGCTATTTATTTAGAATTATAAGTAAAATTGTTTTAGTTCGCCGTGCAACGCAGACGAATTTGAAGAGAAAGCTACGTCGGAAAAGTAAAAATACAAGAGCGCGTGCATTTAATATTTAATAAATAAATATGTCGTAATTGCTGTTGCCATCCAGAAAAATCGAGAAAATAGATTTTAAAATCGAGAATATAGATTTTACCAGAGTGTTCTCGTGAATAATTAAAAAGTTTATAAAAGCCGAAGTAAAACACCTCAGCTCAGTTGCTGTTGTTTGAAATAAACTGTATTGTTTACTTAATGCTGTTGTTGATTGTAGTGAATTCACTGTGAGATAGAATTATTTTCTCTGTTTTGAGTTGAGTTCTGTTTAACGTTTGAGATATTGTGATATTGTACTAACATCTCTGACAAAATATTTCAGTATTTTGTTTTAATTCTTGTGAAAAGAATAAATTTTATTAACTTTTTAATGACTTGTGCGTTCAGTCCATTAGGAACCCGTACGCACGCAATAATATAGTGCATATTTAAGGCTGCTAATATTAGGTTTTGAGTAAAAATCTCGAGCTTTCAAAATATCCTATTAAACATAGGTTCAATGCATTCCGTGGACGGCTTTTTTCTTAATTTGATGACATTCAATGGTTCTCATTCAGTTCATCAGAACTCAGCAACACTAATTTTTTATGAGGATATATGAAACCCCTAGTTCTCGCTCATAACTGTCTGACATTAACATCTTTAACAGGGTACTGCGATCATCTTTTAGCAGGGTTTGCAGGGCATTTTACTTCATGTCTGGGAAGTGTACCTGGGTTAGTGGTAATAACTCTTAGTAAAGACATTTCCAAGACGTTGTATCGAAGAAGTAAGGCCTGTCTGGGTTTATTTACACTTATTACTGCTTGCATTAATTGAATCATTTTGTCCTGAAATGGGTAACTTAAAGTAACCTGCAGGAAGATAAACTCGTTTGTAATGTTATAATTTCTGAGACAGAAATGAAAATTTCGAAATCAACATTAAGCTAATTTTGAAAATCTTAAAGATTTTTAACATCCGAAACAAGTCTCAAAATTGTTCCCCTACGTATTGTCACTTTTAAACTGATATTTAATTCATTGTATTTAAATTGTGCATATACTTTCAGTTTTTTACCCAGAGCAGCTGTTTCTTTCGCCTTTTTCTCGACACAGCTTATTTAATAAAATTAATATTCCTTCTGAAATAGTACAAAAATGAATTAATTTAGAACATTTCTACATATGTGTGTAATTGTTCTTAAGTTATGATTAAAAAACAAAATACATTTCAAGTAGAAATGTCTATGACAATTTTAGCTAGAATAAATACTTTATTCATTCTATAAAAGATCTAAATTAAGTTGAATTTTACAGGAAAGTCAAACAAATATAACCCCCTTTGCATTTATAATTATTAAACAAGTCTCATTTTATTCTGAAGTCTTAAATGTAATTAGAAAAAGGAAAAGAACTCTACAAAAAAATGGGCTCTGAATTCGAAGCCTCGAAACTGAGTCTTCCGCTTCATGATGGCGCCACTGTAGACATTAAATAGTAAAGCATTCGATTTCTTCGTTGTTCTGTAACGTGATCGATGCGAGTCGAAACATCTACGAAAGTGTTAATTCTTTTTTATTATAATTTTAAATCTTCTCCCAGTTAAATTAGGCAACATGAAACCACATTAGACATTTAATGTCCAAGTTCTTAACTGAGAACATTTATTAAAAATAATGAATTATGCTTCTGATAAAGTATAACAAATGGTTTAATACAGCTTCTGCAAAACTAAAGGGGTTTTTAAAGTGAATTATTTCAGCTGAAAAGTAAAATAATTTTTATTGGAAAATATACATTTATTCATTTCATTTTCCCTTTAATTTTTGAAGGTGGCCGAAACAAACTGAAAATTCAAGAAATGTTATTTGGCACTTAATTACAGGTAATTAATAATTCTAAAACATTCTGTTATGTGTAGTTTAAATGCATTCTTTACGAAAAGAGTATAAATTAAATGGAAGTCGGGTTAATCTAACTATAAAATTTTGCGCCCCTCCGAAGAAAAGATACCACAATATAGAATTTATTTATTTAATAATAATACATATTCCTTCTAACTAGCTTATAAAGGATGGAAAAATAATTAACAAAATTTCAATCGTAACTTAATTTTGCAGGATATGCTTAAAGGGAGTTCTTGCATTACAAAATTCGTACATAACGTAAAAATGTAAGTGCAACATTTCAAACTTAAGTGCAACAACGAGCTATATAACTTACTATAAAACGTAAATAAAAACGTATTTTAATTACAATATTGAACCATTTATTTGTCCTTCCGCCAAAATTGGGGTGTTACCACTGTTCAAAGCGTAAGATATTTATATTTCAAATTTAATCAGAAAACTTGGCAATATAAAAGAAGCATGCTGCCACTATTAATATATTTGTTTTTAGAATTTAATCAACAAATTCAGCGATTTCAAAAAATTGTGTTTCTCAGAATTAAAACATTTTTTATTTTTCATGCGGCAGTATTCTGTCGTTCAGCAAAGCACAAAGCATAAAGTGTTAAATCCTTGTTTCAAATTCATTCTGTAATAAATTAACGAACTAAGTGGTTTAAAAAGAAAAAACACAGATTCATTTCCAGGAAATGACACTAACTGGTTTAATTAAAAACATCTAGCTATATATAAAGAAGAGTATCCCTTTTTTGTTCGTGTGCATGTAATCATACAAATCTGCAGTTTGATCCCGATCTTGATGAAATTTTGCGCACCCGACTTTCAAAGCAAGAGAAAGGTCGTTGTCTACATAAGATTTCGAAAACTCACTCTCCGGGGTCCACCCTCAGAGCGTAAATATTAGAATGTTGCGCCCATGACACACAGCTTAGGTTCACATCCCCGTTGTTGCGTTTCCACTATCAGTTCTTACTAAAAACCACAGATGGCGCCATGTTTGTTTACTCCTTAGAATAGAGCAGAGACAGAATAACGCAGAGACTTTAAAGCACAATTTTAGTTACTCTAATAGATTTTTTCAATTATTTTGAAAACGGGGAAGAAATTGGCCGAAGTGAATCGTGTTTTCAGCTCTTTTCCTAAACAACGTATCTGATAATAAAGCAAGTCCCAGTTATTATTAATCCGTTACATGGCGCTGTATTAGCTCTACCCAATTCTACAGTTTTATTAGTGCTTAGTAAAATTTTACTCAATTCATCGTCAAGTCAAATTTTTGTCTACCTGAGATTTCGGAACCTCTATTTCAACCTGTTTTCCCAATTCACCTTTTTCCCCATTGCTGTAGGATTATTTTAGATTTAGATTGTTCTATAAATTAAACAGCAAAAGGTATATAAAATGTTGATAAAAACCAAAACTGAAACAAAAGTAGTTTTTCTACATTCATAATCTAAAAATAAGTACTTAATGACTAAACAAAGGACTGAAGACATCCTCCCCCCCTGAAACTCTATAACTGTAAAATTCCTAGCCACAGAGAATTAGCCTCAAGTTGATAATCTCTGCTTTAAATTAAGCCACATCACTCTGCATAAAGGCCGGGCAACGCCGACTACTTCAGCTAGAATACGTAGGTTTATGTAGTGGCAATGAATCTTAAATGGTCAGTCCAACAAAAAGAAAATTACATGTAAATCATTTTTGGCTTTTTAGTTTCGTATCATTAATTTTCGATATTACAATAGCAACAAATTTTCATAAACGTTTAAGTCCCCGCATATAATACAGAATAAATATCAGTTTCTGATAAACATTTTTATGCCCTACAGGGTAGACATTTTGTCATTTTATATTTCAATGTTTATAATAGTAAATGAGAATTTAGAAAAAGCTTTTACTTTATAGCAGCAAATTCTAGAAAGCTTTTATCTTGTTCTTTCAATAAATATGCTGCATGTTTAGAATTAGTTTATTTGTAAATAATAGATGTTGACCTTGAAAAAGTGATATCTGGTTTGTATAAAGAATTTGGTTTGTTCAAAGAATATCTTTGAACATTTACACCTAATTATCTCATAAAAATTTAAATGTCAGAAGGCTGACATGTTATTGTAAAGTCCGTAGATAATTCTGACTAACCAATTAATGTCCTTGCTTTGAAATGTCAATATAGTGTTACCCCTTAACACTTCCAAAGATACTGTCAGGACTACCGTTTCCTCTGGTTAATTTTGCAAACATAACTGGCGTCCTGAGTCAGAACAGGGGGCTTACTCAAAGCTATATTCGTACGTGTGTAGAAAATAAAACAAAGATGAGGAAAGTTAAATTTTACCCTTTGTTCTCCAGCGTACAGGCGGCGCTCCAGCACATCGGGATACAAAGACCAATACGTTTGGTCTAAAACGTAGAAAATAAGAAAAATACATGACTAAAGTAAATAGGAACTAAGATACTTTACAGAGACTAGCAACGCGAAGATCGGCCCTTTAATACTACGTATGTAGTGAACAGTATGCAAAAACTACAATACGTCTTCAAAATATCAGCGATTCTGGCGTTAAAGGCAGACAAAGAAAATCGCACGCGTGGTAAAGGCCGCGAGAAATCTCTCTTTCACTACTCTCTTGGCTAAAAGCCATGTCTTAAATACTTCTAAAATTTGCAACTTCATTTGCATACACTAAATCTATTCGCGCTTATTCTTGGCCGGGATTGGAAAATAAGAGAAGATAGTAAAGGCTTAAAATGAAATAAACGTTAGTAAAACTTAAAATCCTTACAATATATGTGTATTTCTTAAATATTAGAGGCTTAAGAAAGTTTGTCAGATTTTTACACATAGAGCGAACCTTTCTAACTTGCTAAAACTAATGACTAAAACTATGGCTGAAAAAAGAGCTATTACACTAATGTACATGAATCTGAGCTGCAAATGTTCAAGAAGCATAAACAGTGCAAAACTGAAGATGCCCACGAAACAATTTGTGCAATACTTATGAACGACCTAACTTTGTGATAACATACGTATTTAATTTCGTAAAAAGGTGTACCTAATTTCGTGATAATATAGCGCATTTATGTTTCATTATTTATCACTCTGTCTGCATCAGTGACACCAGAATTTGCAAAGATGTTGTACATGAAGTTTACTTTCAATGAATAAAGCTGTTATGAATGGCAGCTGTCATAAAACTATCGCAAGTAGAAACAGTTATCGAGGTAGATGACTCTTTCCTCAATTGCAGCTCTATTAAGGGTAAAGTACACGCCGTAAATTTCTTGCTGTATTATCTGATATTTTCAAATGTGAAAGCACTTGACAGCGTAGTTACAATTTCAATGTCACTGTCACCAAGTTGCCTTTTCGACAAATCTGTATGTCAGATGTCAAAGTAGACTGCTGTAAAATTAAATCTGACTGCTTACATTTGGACAATAAAATTGTAATTTGGATAATAAATAAATATTAAAAAAATATTTCACATTGCGATGAAAATGCTGATGCCATGCCATTTTTTTAAACTACATTTGGCGCTATCAATGTGATTAACATAGTCTTTCAATGCACACTGCGCAAAAAAAAATGGAGGGGGACAGTTTTATATCTCCCGTTCTACTGGACCGATTGACAAACTTCAAATTCCGTTATTCGTGTCTCGGAAGCTTGACTTAGGCTATGTATTAGATTTATATATAGCGTTATTCTAGTATAGGTATTTGATACAAAATCGGACCTTTTTCTGAAATGACATGCCAAACATTTTCCATATTTGGATTCTACGACTCCAATTATGCCAAACTACCAAATTTTGTGAAAATCGCACGAGTAGTTTTTAAAACATTAGCTCTCAAAATTTTAGCTCCTCAGTGTTAATTGAATTTGATATATATTTATTAATATCTCTTTTTTTTATTAAACTTACTGGATTCCTTCTTTTCGAAATTTATGTTCATTTCAAATAAAATTCTCCCATTTTTATGATTTATTTTTAAAATTTATATTTTTAAATAATACTTATAAATTTTTCCAAAAAATTTTTGAATTAAAGTAGATGTATTTCTAAGCATATCTGCAAAAAAGTTCAGTTTTTTATTCAACATTTCCTAAGATATAAGTAAATTTATATATTTGCTCGCTTTGAAATCTGGCATATTTCTTAAAAGCCATAATAATACAAATATGGTTTACGCATTAAGTATGAACGATAACTTTTTTCCACTCGTTTGCAATGAAAAAAAAGAAAAGGTAAGTAGGTTGCTATACATTAAGAAGTTCGCCAAGTAAATTATTCTCGGCTAAAATTGAAAAAAAAATACAAGTTTAATTTGTGAATTTCTCCCTAAATTTAGCACCAAATTTCACAAAATTTAACATTTAGGCATAATTTGAGTCGTAGAATCGAAATATGGAAAAACATTGGTAAGTTATTTCAGAAAAAGTTCCATTTTGTGTCAAAATACCTATATTAGAACAAAGCTATATATAAATCTAATACATGTCCTAAGTCACGCTTTCGAGACATAGAAAACGAAGCTTGAATTTCATCAATCGGCCCAGTGGAACGGAAGATATAGAACTGCCCTTCTTCTTTTACTTTTTTTTTTTTTAATTTCTCTTTTTAGTGATTCTTCTGTAAATACGTGTATTGATTTACAAATTTATCGCGTCTGTAACAGAATCTGAACATCTGTAAATTTATAATAGGAGTGTCTGAATCAATATATTTATTTAAAAAAACAGCAAACGTATTTTAATAATGATTGTACATGTATTTACTTATAGTATTTGTAATGAAATTCCTGAGAGATGCCCGCATCATCATTTGAGCTATATTTATTTGAACTAGTCAATGTATTTCACTAGTGACTGTACATATAAATATTACCTAAATCTGTAGCAGAACTCGATCTCAGTATATTTGCATTAGCGTTGCCCCATTATTAATTTATATATTCTGAGCTCGTTTATGTACTTTCAAAGTGTATACGTATACACATGTATTTAAAAACAAATTTAAGGTATTTGTAACAAGAACTGAGTACCTACATATTTGCATAAGGAATGTTTACACAGACTTATTTATTCGAAACAATTAATGTATTTAATAGTGACTGTATATGTAATTATTAGTAATATCTGTAACAGTGTTCGGTATCTGTCCATTTGCATTAGTGACGCCCGCATCAATATATTTAGGCGTATACAAGTGTTTTTATGTACAAATTTATAGTGTCTTTGATCGAAATTCGGCAACATGAAAAATTCTACGTTTGAATAATTGATCGGCTTGCACACAAGATAAGGCTTCATAGCCAGCACTTTATTCCCCTTTTCCTTTCAAAATGTTATTCCCTTTATAGTTAACCTTCCACTTTTTTATAAATTACTTCACCCACCTTCCCTTGCAAAGACAGACTTTGGTAAGCTTGACCTACGCCGCTGAGAAAGTATAGTCGTCAACGGGATTTAAATAGTCCCATAAGCAGCTTTCCAAAACGGATCGGCTGCCCCGCCAGCGAAGAAAAAAACAGAAAAGTCTTCTTCCCCATTATTATTAAGCATCTAACATTCTATTTTTAGCTTTCCTGAAATTAATGCTGATTCTTTCAGATTAAATGATATTATGCGAATTTGGGATAAAATTAAGGATCAATTAAACACCTGCAGAAACAAAAGAAAACTTAATGCCCAAGATCATAAAGATGTTATTGGTCACTTAACAACTCTTCGTCAAATAGTAGCAGACCAGGAATTTGCTCTAGGAAAATAGGAAGGTACAATATCGAAATTGAGACAGCGTCTGTCTCTTCAACAATTAAATACTGCAGTTGTTCCCAGAGTGAGAAAATTTTGCAGCAACAAGAAGTTTAAAAAATTTTCGAAACAAATTTTCTAGAACAATTCCCAAACTTCTATGCCGTTTCTTCCGTCAAGAATATTTCTCCAAAACAACTTCCAAAAAGCCAAATCGAAGAATATCTCTTTCTAAAACATAAAGATTCAGACAGAACACCTGAAGATATCAGAAATTAACCAAGTTCAATTAATCCGCAAAAGCTGGGTATTCATGTCAACAATAATCGCAGTACTAAGTCTAAACAGCTTTGAATCAGTCAGAAAGAAAACAGACTTAGAATGTTTATACAATTCAACTGCTGAAAACTCACAACTGCAAACTTCATTGACTGTTCGTACATCAAAACCCAAATGCACTGGATTAATTATTGATTTGTGGTTGTTGAAAATATCAGTTTGAACTCTTCAGAGAATTACATTAAACAATAATCTTGATATCACTCCGTGTTCTCCTAGTCACTGATCTGAAAATACAAATAATCGGATTGTTGGGATTTTCTCAGATACTTGTGACTGTTTTGCCTCATCAACATTCTTTATTGGATTCAACTCATGTTCTTTCCATCAGTATATTTCACTTTTCCGTTGTTTTCATTGTCAGGGTCTTGGGCACAATAGCCGTAATTGTCAAAATCCTCATTGTTGTTCCATTTGCGCAAAACAGTACTTTCATAAAGAGTGTTTCCCAAAAGTAAAAACTCTGTGTGAATTGTGTTCGCATTAACCAAGAGTAGGCAATGAAGAATCACTAGGCAATGAAGAATCAGTCAATTCTTCATTGCCTAGTGATCACGGTGCTCGAGAAAGAACATGCCAGACTTCCCGTTCTCAGTGAAACCGCACAAAGCGTCATGACGCCAACATTCGCATTTGAAAATTCTTCAGATGGAACAATAACCATGAACAACATGTAAAGAATGTAGATCCTACTCAAAATTTTAGCCTGGACATTAATGTTCTAAATACACTACGTCTAACCTTGCTAAAACATTCAGTACTATTTTCTTCAATAAAATTTCTCCAAATCAACTCACAAAAGGCAAAAACGGCCTCTAACCATCTTGCAAAATTCTTATCCCAAAGCCATAAAGACTTTGTTTTAATCCAACAACTGTATTGTAATGAAAGGAAAGTAAGCAGCATTCCAACGTCTTGGAATGTCTTTCAATATTCTCCTCAGTCCCCTATTCAGGCTCATAGAGCAGTTATTATCTGTTTCAATATTAATTGGTACCCAATCCTAATTTCAGCCTAAAGAGACCTAGTTATTATTTGTCTTCTTAGTTATAACTCTCAACTACTTATTTCACGAGTTTACGTATCTTCGTCTGAAGATATTTCTTCAATGCTTCAGGATCTGGAATCCACCTTATCTTCCTTTCAAGCTCTACACATTACATGCAGAGTCTTCACTTTACGCAACCAGTTTTGGGGCTACAGTTCAGCAAGTCCAAGAGGAAGGCCACTTGAGAAATTCTCCAACTCGCATAAACTTGTCGTTCCTGATCAAGCTTCCGATTTAGGTTCTTTAGAATTGATGTCTGGAAGATGGTGGCCAGATCCCATAGTTTCTTCATATCACCTGATTAATTAGATTTACAATCGCAAAATCGAAGAAGACAACTCCAACTCAGATCATAAATAAATTACTTTTGGCATAAATAATTTACTTTTGAAGAGAATTCATCTTCGGCGTTAATGAAACGTTTCAAAATTACTAAAAACAAAGAAAAAACCTTTATTAATCAAATTCAACAAATTGCATGATCCATGACTTTTTCCTTCCGACTTAGTTCTGCAGAGTAAAATCTAAGTAAAACAACAGAAAAATTTATAATAAAAATCCCAGAAATATATGAAAATATCTTTCCAATAAGATCTGAAAAACTCTTCTTTCATAAGAACTTGCGATTTAAAGAATTACTTAGATAGAAGTTGGATTCCTAAGACTACAGCATTAAAACGGAATATTAAATCGACTACTGATAATGAACTAAAACATCAATCCTGGATTAATTTCAAAAAAGGAAATGCAAAATACAAAAAGGTGATTCTCGAAGCTAAATAAAAACGTTGGAATAATTACTGTTAAAAAAATCAAGAAATTTATAGCGCGCTGTATAAGATCGCCAGTGGCAAAATATTTAAACCTCCACGAATCCCACTTTTTCTTGGATCAAATTTGCTTACATGTTCTACTGACATTCAAGATACAAGTTATACTGACATTCAGGATGCCTTTCTCTCAACCCTAAATGAAATTCTTGACCCACTCTTTCTAAGGATAATTCAGCCGAATATTTTCCTACTCACACAATAACCCGCAATTTCTATGAGATTACGCAAATAGATAGCTAGGTCTCATTCTCAAAACAAGAAATCAAACTAATAATTAAAACCCTAGCTTTAAAAAGGCACTAAGACCAGAAGGCATGGCTAACCGTATTGTAATGTCAATTAATCAAGCTCATTCTAGCATAATCTGCAATTTCTGAAATCGCTCTCTAGAACACTCGACTTTTCCTGATTGGTTCAAAACTGGAAATACCATACTCTTCAATAAGAACATTCCAAGAACGAATGTTCCAACGAATCCATATCGTTACCTTCCATAAATCTCCTGCAGCCTTAAGAACCGTTTTGGAGATGTGTCTTATTGGCAGCCTAAAATTTCAGATTTACAGCAATAATTTAATGAGTAACAATCAGTTCGGGTTTGGAAGCTTACTTTCAACAAGTCATGCAATTAATTCAGCTCTTCAACAGTTCAGCAACAGTAAAATCAGCAAATTCATTCCGCAATACTATATCTTGACTTAAAATCAGCCTTTGATTCTTCGTAGTGACCAACAGTTTT
Organism: Stegodyphus mimosarum; assembly: GCA_000611955.2. NCBI lineage: Eukaryota > Metazoa > Arthropoda > Arachnida > Araneae > Eresidae > Stegodyphus > Stegodyphus mimosarum. The sequence goes on from KK120453.1 coordinate 282,059, forward strand.
AAGAAATTTGAGTTCCTTTAAGTGCGCTAAAATTTCTTTTTAATGATTCAAGATTATTACAGAAATAGGAAAAGTATGATTCCCCAGAACAACACTGAAACTGCGCATAACCACTTCATGCCCCAGACATCTAGCATGCATCTAGCAGCATCTACCTTTGGAATATCAGTTTCAATAACATCAGTGCCTATCCATGGCCAAACCACTCTAAAATTGTTGCTATCTCATGCGATATTGCTTTTGTTACAAGTGGTCGTATTAGAGATATTTTACAGGATAATTGCAATGAAACACTTCAGATATTTGATCAAATTTGCAAAAAAATTGATAATCAAAAGATCAAGTCTGTGAATTCAATCAAATACCTTGGGTTAATAATCCGCAAAAAAGATTCCTGGACTTCTCATCTGCAAAATATTAAACTTCGTACAACATCAATAGCTAACTGCGAGGCATGCATGCATATAACTGAAGCTAAAGTCCCCAAATAGGATGAGTTCTTTTAAAAATAGTTATATAAAAAACAATAAACTGCGAAGCCTTAATTTGGGCACCAGCAATGACAGTGGGGAAGATTAAATGTTTAAATTTAATTAAATGGCCTTTTATGCTTTGCAGTAGGGCAACATATCACACAACTTCATATATTGCTCTTGGTACTTCAGCTGGTGTTATCCCACTACCAGTCAGTCGTGAAGTGGAAAGCATATACATGAAAGTAGTTCGACTTAACCAAGCTGCCGAATTTGGTTACATTTAGATAGCAGAAATTTTTCTTCCCACATTTGGATGGCAAAGAATGGAAACAATGGATGGCAGAAAGATTAGTCGTAAAACCAAACCTTTCTGCCAACCGGATGTGAAAAATAAAAATAATCCCAAGTTTATCTGTTCAGCGCGTCGCTTCAATAAAATGAAATTCTCCGTGTCTAATGAAAATTTATGATGTTCATTTCCAGTTGTATGCACTGATGGATCTAAAATAGAAAACAAAAGTTGGTTCATAGCCTACTTTTAAACGGCCCCTTCAAATATCATCAAATGAAAAGCTCATTTCTATGATAATATTAGTGTTTTCCAAGTTGAATTGTCAGCCAGAAAAGCAGCCATTGAATTAGCCATCCTAAAAAATCTTAACGAATTTACGATAAATTTCGACTCTTAAGCATTATTTTAGAGATAAAGAGCCCCTTTTCTTCCTTCCCAACAGTTTCGGACATAAAGCTCTTCCTGCTTTAATTCCAACCACAAAATACAAATTTCGTGAGTCAAAAAACATAGTGGCCATTTCGGTAATAATCAGCTGGCCAAATTAGACAAAGATGCAGTTTTTAATCAAAAGCGGTATTGAAATCCTCCTTCCATAGGTTGGTTCAATTTTCAAATACCAGCTAAAGCAACTTGCTTCAAAATATTGGCAAGATTTGTGAAATAATGCTTCGTAGTTAAGATGCACATGTAATTCAATTCCCAATGTAAGCTTCACATCTCTATATTTGAATCCTTCATTAAATTACTATCTAACAGGATATGAACTATTGCGTACATAGTATTTCTACTCAAGAAATATGACAAACTCAGACTTGGAACAGGAAATCCTGATCGTTACTCATTCTTATGTCCCTTAATTGAGAATAATCACATAAAATTTCCAAGCATTTCCAAGCATTAAAATTCCAAGGTTTCTTATTAGAGATAAACGTCAGCATCCTAAGTTATAGAAAAATTATCCAATGACTCTCTTTCTACGGCCTGTAGGTCTTTGTCAAGTGTAAGTTCCTCATGCTGAATAAATTTAATGAACTTTTTATATGTTGTGAATATTGTTACGGATTTTGAATTTATTTAGCTATTTATTTATAATTGTAATTAAAATTGTTTTATTTCCTCGTGCAATGTAGCACGAGACTTATTTGAAAAGAAAGCTACGCCAGAAAAGTAAAAATACTGTTACGAATTTCAAATTTATTTGGCTATTTATTTAGAATTGTAATTAGATTTGCTTCATGTTGCCTTAGCAAAGCAGACGATTTTTGAAGAGAAAGCTACGTCAAAAAAAATAACAATAAAAATAAAAGAGCGCGTGCATTTAATGCTTAATAAATAAATATCTCGTAATTACTGTTGCCATCCAGAAAAATCTAGAAAAATCGTGATTGTTCTACTGATAATTAAAAAGCTTATAAAAGCCGAGGTGAAACAGCTCATCTCAGTTAGTTGTTGTTGTTGCTGTTATACTTGTAGCTGTAAAAAGCGAACTGCTGTTTGTTTACTTAATGCTGTATTGATTGTAGCGATTTCGCTGTGAGATAGAACTATTTTATCTGTTTTGAACTGAGTTTTTGCTAAACGTTTGAGATATTGTGATATTGTGCGAAGATCTGTGAAGAAATATTTCAGCATTTTAATTCATTTCTTGTGGAAAGAATAAATTTTTGTTAACTTTTTAACGACTTGTGCATTCAATATATAACGAACCCGTACGCACGTAACAATACAAAAGCGCGTTCATTTAATATTTAATAAATAGATATCTAGTAATTGTACTATTTTGCTATCCAAAAAAATCGAGAAAATAGATTTACGAGAATATTCTTGTGTTGATTAAAAAGCGTATAAAAGCCGAATTAACACATCTCAGCTCAGTAGTGGTTGTTGTTTTAAACGAACTGTATTGTTTACTAAGTGCTGTTATTGATTGTGGCTAATTGGCCGTAAGATGGAATTAGCTTCTCTTTTTTGAATTGAGTTCTGTTTAACTTTTTACAGTAGTTTAAAATATAAGTACCGTGAGGTATTGTGATATTGTACAAATACCTCCAAGGAAATATTTCAGCATTTTGTTTTATTTGTTGCGAAAAGAATACATTTTTTAACTTTTTACCGACTTGTGCTTTCAATCGATTACGCACCTGTACGCACGCAACAATATGGTGAAAGGATTCCACTTACGAACTTTATCAACGGTATTAACCTAATCCAACATACCATTTTAAGTACATATTTTTTAAGAAATTAATGTTGGTTTCTTGTCAAAACATTTCCTGTATTCCCAACTGAGATTCTTAACTCACAGTGTTTCTTAAGCTATTTGACCCCATTATTAGTATAGTTCATTATAACACTGTGCTTCCAATACTTATGTTATACCCTGGTGATATGTTATTTTTGTTACAAAAAAACACATATTCTCTATTTAATTTGTGAATCTCAAATTGCAGTGAAATTATATTGTAATATCATTATGTCCAAACCATTAGTTTTGATAAGTACTGGATGTCGAATGTACGGGAAGATTGCATGATTTACAAAACAAACAAACTCTACATTCTTAAGAACTTCAGATGCTCATTTCTTCCCCGATCTCAACCATTTTCATGAGCTTTTATAAGGTTTGCAATTTTTTTTTCTTTAGTTACAGTTAGTATGGAAAAGCATTACCTGTTGACTTATTATACGTCATTCGTGGCCCGCATCTTTTACCTATACCTTATAAGGTATTTCTCCCGCCTTCTTCGCATGCCTTCGTGGTGTAGTGGTCTGCATGCTCGATGCGTAACCGAGA
>KK120453.1:294934-319890 GCA_000611955.2 Stegodyphus mimosarum
AAAGGATGGTCATAAAGAAAAATTTTCAACATCTGCACTTCTAGCTTCCGTTCCGGTTAACCGATTGAGATGAGCTTGCAAATATAGCTATTCGGAGGTATGCGCTCGAGGGTCTGTAAATGGCAACACAAGTGCGCTCACGGTTGTAGTTACAGAAACTCGAAAATATCGAATGGCAAAGCCAACTTTTTTCGGTCGCAAAATGTTCAGCGCATGCGAAAACCCTAAATAGCGTTAGAACAAGTACCGATATGTCCAAAAACGGACGTGTTATGCGTACACAAAAAAAGAGTCCTGAAAACCGGTCAACGAAAGACGATCTGGGAGCACGCAGAAAATTTGCATATAACAGAAGCAAATTACTAATCACAGAACTCCGATCGCCAGATATTCAGCGTAAGATACCGATAAAATGCCAGGCGTGTACGCGAAGTCGTCATTCGGGAACTCGAACATGGCGACGAAATTACTCTTCCAGGGAAAGTTCGTGGTGAATTGATAAAACTGTGTTATCAAAATGGGATGAAAGCTACTACCGGAATTGCGTAGACGGAATTTGCACTCAATGACATCGTTTGGATGCGAGATGGTGCACCTCCACATATAGCGAGTTTTGTTAAAAGGTCCTGGAACAGCATTTTGGTGATCGCATCATCTCACGCCATTATCCTTTTCCGTGGCCTCTGCGATCCCCTAGTCTGACGCCTATGGATTTCTGTTTCGGTGATATCTCAAATCCAGAGTTTACCTGTGTAATCCGCAAATTTTGTCGGATTTAAAGGATTCTATACCGCGTGATATCCCTCATGCCATGTTGTGTTCAGCGGTATTGTCCACCGTCTCCCGATGCAATGCATACTTGCCTGTGATGACCCCCATGTGGAAAATGCTTGATCTAAATAAAAATATTCTTTTGTCCGATATGTGTTGTCGTCAGTGGTCGGTGTCTTGTCTCTGTCATATGCAAATTTTCTACGTACGCCCAGATCGTGTTTCGTTGGCCGGTTTCCAGAACTCATTTTTGGGTATGCATAACATGCCAGCTTTTGGACATATCGGTACCGTTCCCAACGCTGTTTAGGGTTTTCGCACGCGCTGAACATTTTGCGACCGGAAAAGTTGGCTTTACCATTTGACATTTTCGACTTTCTGTAATTATTAACCATAATCGTGAGCGCCTTTGTGTTGCCGTTCACAGAATCTTGAGCGCATACCTCCTGAAGCACCATTTGCACTTCAAAGCAGGTAGCCATAATTCTTACCGGATTCAAACACGGTTCAATCACTTCAATAAGTGAATAAATCAGCACACAAACTAAAACTATTTACAGATTGTTAAAATTTAATGCAGAGCGATAACATTTAGTGGCAACAATTTGAAAAGTGAAACGGACATTCAGAGAGAATCGACGCAAAATCGCAAAACGAAAGTAATAGTTCTTCGGGACTAAATCCCTTTGGACTAAAAAGGTAAGCATTAAGAATTTATAAGGTATTTCTCCCGCCTTCTAGCATACCTTTATGGTGTAATGGTCAGCACATACGGCGCGTATGCGAGAGGTCCGAGGTTCGAGTACCGGCGAGGGTATTGGTCGTCACCAAATCCTAATGCCTCTACAAATTAAACGTTAGCAACTTAACATAATTTTCATATTTCATAATCAAAACGGCTTGCACCGATAAACTCAAATGTGGTGAAAGGAAATTGTATAATTGTTTTTCATTTCATAATTCTGATTACAGTAATAAAATAATAAGCTCTAAGTTGCAGTTTGGTTAGCTAATGCGGCCCAAATAATGTGTTTTTATTACCGATCGTAGACGACTGATATTTTGATGATATATTCTTACCCTCCAAAATCCGTAAATAAATTAGAAAATGTCTCCAATAGAAAAAGTGACGCAGAATAATATAATACAAACATAGCACAAACCAGTTTCATTACGTCAATTTTCAGTTGGTGATAGTTGAAGTAAATTTTGAAATTTTTGTCATTACAAAAGCATCCTGACTTGAATCGTAAATAGCTCGAAAATAACCATTTAAGCTGAAAGTTTTACCACACTGTGAAGAAGAAAAGCTCTCATGCCAAAATTTTCTGTTTCTTTACGAATAACTTAAATGTGAACGAAAATTCATATACAATAAGCCTAAAATTACTTGAATTCAGGCTAATAAGTCGAGTCACGAAAGTAAATTAGCCAAAAGAAAATAGTTACCCTTTTTTTCCTGTCTTTAGAAGAATAACTTTCGTTAATCAAAGGCATTACATAATAAGAAATGACATATTTATTTTCATTCATGTTTTGCATAAACAATAGCCTTAGAGGCTACTCTACTTATTTTATTTTGCTGTGTTATCACATTTGCAAAATCTTAAATTAATTTTCTATAAAAGTTTAGTTTTATAGAAAATTAATTTTCTATAAATGTTTTATACTACTGCACACTGTTTGCTTTCAGAAAGAAGTCTACTTAATTTCGAATGCAGCTAAATATTGCTGTTACTCAATAAAATATATTATACAGCCTCAAAAAGCAGGTTTCAACCCGTTTGCCCTGTAGTTCTTTTGGCATTTGAAGTAAAGGTTTTAATCATATTGGTAGTTGGTCTATTAATTGCTCTTCAGATAGGCAGTTTTCATAATTCCGAACTCTAAATCATAGAAAAATTATCATAAAAACGACTGCTTCATAAAATAATTAGTCATTAATGCTTGACATCATATTGCAATAAAACTGAAAGTTACGAAGAACTAGAAAAGAATAACACTAAACTGAAGCAGTATGTGTTATCAGTTGTTTCTTAAAAATATGTATTTACATGAACTGTTGTACTAGCGCTATGTTTTTCAGACTTATCGTGATATATTTATTTGAAAGTTAAAATACACTGAATTAGAGAATATGGTAATAAAATGAGGAACTCTTTTAGCGACTTACAAGTATTTCGGTAAAATCAGTTTAAATGATAGGGCCTTGTATTGGTACATTTTAATATCTTCTTCTTTACTATTATTTTTACTAATAATTTCCAGAGATTTGTGTTTAAATGAACAAATAATTTGTAAATTTTATAAAAATCGCTGAATATGAATCATAAGGAAGACCAAACAAAACGTGGATTTCGTTTCATTCCATCGACAATTTATGTATTTACTCAAGAGTTAACCCGAGAGTTAGTTTGGAACCTATGAAAGAAACTATACATTTACCATTGTATAGTTTGTTTTCCTGCGTAATATAGCCCATTGCGGAAAAACCACTTTTACAGACCAAGAGAGGAAACTTCAGAAAACATCAAACGAAAATCGGAATGAAAGAGGAAAAATCTATCCTGTTCTAGAGAAGAAGCCACTACTTTTTTTAAATATCTGTTGCAAATTTTAAGATGATGTTATCGATGATATGGCAGATTTCTACAATAGCAAAGGAAAATGAAAACCCGCAGAAAACTTCACATTTTAGTCTACCACTTCAGCGAAGATTTTTAGGATTAAGTAAATAAAAGTAATATCTGTCCCTGCTTTAAAAAAACATTTAAACCTGCCGCTAACCTTAAAGACTTATCGCAGAATATAATGATATTACCTGAAAAAAAGGAATTTTAATTCTGAAGGCCGACATGTTCGTTTCGCGTTGCTTTCTGATATATAAACAGGGAAATAACAAAATATTATAAAATATAAACAAATGTAATTAAAAGAAGGAAATAAAATAAAAGGTGCAAAAATAGAGAGATTTTCTGTCTATATATAGTTGCTAATTTGTTTTGCCATTGCATTTTATTACTTATGGAATAGTAGTATAGATAAGAAGGAAGGTTAGAAATTTCACAGTTAGCATATTATATGGTGTTGGAATTTTATTTATTATGTTTAAAGTGCAAATGTTATATTTATAAAAAAAACCATGTTTAACATTTTTAGCATAAATTTGCGTAAATGTACAATTTTTGTTTTTGCAAAATATTATTAAAAGATACAAACAAATTTATTTTTAAATGATTTAGGCAGATGAATAATGCACATTAGTAGTGTGAAAAATAAATAAAATGTCCTAGAACTTCTCAATTGCGTCGTTTACTCTCCGCTTCTGATCTTTATTTGGTAAAAAAAAAGTCTTTAAGTGGAAATAAAACATCATTCCCTGAAATATTAATATAAAGAACAATAAAAATGCAATTTTAATTCATATACATTTTTTTTGGCAAGCTGAATTGAATTTTAGCTTAAATAATGTAACCCATTTTCTCGATTGTATTTAAAATCTATTAGCATGGTTTTAATAAAAAATAATCCATGAGTTTCATACAATAATATATTCCGAAAAGATTTGTCTCTATACATAATGCGCGGTATTAGAAATTTTATTGCAATAGATTAACTTCTAGAAGTTAATTTAAAAATTTTGGCAGTAATCTTTATTCAAGCAAAAGGTTTGGTCAAATGCATCCAAAAACAATAAATAAATTCTTTTAAATATTTGAACTAATTTTTACGCCTTTTATAACATTCAGTTCTACAGAAGATTGTTCGCGCTTACGGAAGCGATTTTCATAATTAATTTTTATACATACAGGGTGTATTTTTTGTGGCGATTTGTTGCTGTCTGATAGCTTTGATTCTTCGCTTTAGCTCAAATTTTAAATAGTAAACGTTTTCTTAGCACTATCGTACCAATTTTATCCCATCTCTCTCAGGTCATTTTAGAAAGTCCGTTTAATGTTCTTGAATTCCGTTTCCCTACTGCTCGTTTTAACAAACCGAAAACCGATATGTATTTCATTAAATGTGACACATTTTATTCCTCTTTCTGGGTCTTTCTTTTCTATAAAAGCGGCAGTTGAATTTGATGTTTTATGGCTGGAATATTTTCTTTAAACATTTGTCCTAAAATATTTTATGGATAGTGTAGTAAAGTATTTTTAGGCTTACATGATACATTTTTTAGTTTTAATTTACCATTGTAACAAAATTCTACAAGTATTACCAATCCTGTTGGGAACGCTCTAGCTGAGCAATAGAAAATTTATTAGCCCAAACGGCGTTAACCCAAAAGGCCTATTAATTTCTTTTGGCATTTTGAGTTGGTTCACTATTAATGTTCGTTCACGTTTCAAATTGTTGATACCAAATATTAGAGCCCTGTGTTATATTTAAAGAAATTAAATAATAAAGAATTTGCATAAATATATGTATGTTTCTCGCTTTATTATAAAACAACGGTACCTACAGCCATCAAATTTTCAATAACGTGACTCTCCACCGAATATGGACATATGGAAGCCCTAATTTGGAATTTGGAATTTTTTTATTATCAATTTCGTATTTTGTAACACATTAACGAATTTTTTATTAAGAAACGCAAAACGATTTTAAAGCGAGCAATGGCAACATTGTACGAAAAAAAAACATTTTTATCGCTAATGCGAGAGACTGTGTATAGGAAATTCTAAACATATGTTAATTTTAAAATTATTTTATAATATTGCTGTTGAATTGAATTTTATGGTTCAATTGAAAAAAATATGATATTCAATAAATAAAGTTAACACACGAAACGTTAAAAATCCCTTTGGGTGTAATGTAAAATCTCAATGCCTTCAGATTTTTTTTATTATTTTCTTTAGTGTTATTTAATTGTTTTCTTTCTTCTAGGCTATTTACTTATTTTCTTTCATGAGAAAATTAAGATTTGAAATGAGGGCACTTAATAAATATTTTTAGTCAATTATTCATTTTTCGTTCAGTTTTTTATTACATTTTCTTAAATATACCAATGCGTCTTCGAGTGTTGCCACAACGTTTCACTTATCAGCAGCTAAATGTTTTTCGTATGATTTTCTGCAATTTGTTTTCTTATTGCAATATACTTAAAAAAAGCAGATAAGCGTTTTTAAATTCATTTTCTTTTTTAACTTTAAGCTTTTATGAATGATTTTACTTGCAAGATCAGAATATATTTTCACTTCTAATGCGATGGATTTTTGAGCCGCTGGATTATATTTCTGGAACAGAGATTTTTTTCTTGATATTTATCCACGTTCAAACAGTCTTACGATGTGGTTTTGTTTCCATTGTTTTAATTTTATTTTAATCTAGATGCTTTTAGCCTTTCATATTTAATGTATTGAAAATTTAAATGCAGTAATTTCATTTTTACAACGCTTTGTAGCTTGTTCTTACGAATATGTTTCTCCGAAAATGCATTTACCCTCCATCAATTTTAGGAGGAGCCATTTCCTAACTAAATATCATATTCTGCTTTTCAATCAAATGAAAGCATAAGCAGATGTTTATATTGAAAATTTCAAATTTATCTCAAAATGCTAACGACGAACTTTAAGTATGAATTTGTTCCCATTAAGACCGAACGATATTCTATACAATAGTTATGTGATAAACCTTGTAGAACTTATAACCGATAAATACATTTAAACTGAAAATTTATATTCACGGCATGTTATAAACTTTTAACATGTATTCATTATATCACCAATGCGATCCCTTTTCTTTCCAATGCTCTCTCATTTTTTTTCTTAGGCAGATACGCCTCATGTGCTTTGCCGTATTTTAATAATCTGTATTCTTACACACACACACACACACAAAAAAACACTTTTTACAGATATATGCACCAAAGTTGCTTACTGTCTACCATTAAATTAAATGTACTGCTTTTATTTGTGATAACAATATCCATGTTTTTAAAGTACGTATTGCCAATAAAAGTTTTATAATGTGCAATTCTAGTGTGAGGAAGCTAGCACATGTTGTTCTACAAAAATGCTGAAAAGAAAAAATCGCTTGATGAAGAAAATATCCCTATAAACCCAATTCTGTTTTTATATAGTTTTTTTTTTTTTTTTAATGATTCTGGTTTATAAAAAATAACAGTTATTTTTAATATGTGATTTATTTTTAATCTTAAATTTTAATCAAGGGCTGCCTTTTTAAAAACTATCATTTGAATTTAATTCTGAAAAATATATTAATTTAATAAAATAATTCTGAACCTGAGACGTAAAAAAAATAAAATGAACAACTGTGCATTAGATACATAATATATGGCATTACATCTATCTTATTAAAACAATACTGCAAATAATCATATAAATTATCAGTTAAAAAACTTAAAAGCACAGGAAAAATTTGACTATCCAGATAGCTCAGGAAATGCTGAATTTTGGATAACTGAGCGTATAAAAATGCAATTCAAGGTAGAAAACTCAAATGAATGGGAAGAAAATTCTGGACCGAAATTATAAAAAGGCTCATTTTATATGATATCAACTTGAATACCAGTCCCTAAATTTAAATTAGATTTCGAAAGAAAAAGGGGCATTTCGGATATAACAACATATTTGATAACAAAATTCTGCCGACCATGAAAACTGGCGGAGATCTCGCCAAACTTGTTGTAGTCAGACAGAGTGCTCTAAAACAAGAAATAGAGCAAAAAGAGAGTTCTCTTTATTTAGTTAAATAATCAACATACACAAATTACAGAAACAGCATATAAAATACTTAAATCGGTTTGTTATAAATTTTCCTATTGTACAGCCAGTGTTTACCTATTTACTTTTTTTTTGTTGACACCAAGTTATAATAATCAGAAATCACTGAATCACCAGAACAATTCACACCAGAACAATCACAGAAACATTGGTGCTTAATTTCTAAAATCGGAAATGCTAAAGTCTTACATAAGGGCATCAGACAAGGAAAACAAAAAATAAATATATAAAAATAAAATACATAAACGATCCCCTAGTCTGACGCCTATGGATTTCTGTTTCGGTGATATCTCAAATCCAGAGTTTACCTGTGTAATCCGCAAATTTTGTCGGATTTAAAGGATTCTATACCGCGTGATATCCCTCATGCCATGTTGTGTTCAGCGGTATTGTCCACCGTCTCCCGATGCAATGCATACTTGCCTGTGATGACCCCCATGTGGAAAATGCTTGATCTAAATAAAAATATTCTTTTGTCCGATATGTGTTGTCGTCAGTGGTCGGTGTCTTGTCTCTGTCATATGCAAATTTTCTACGTACGCCCAGATCGTGTTTCGTTGGCCGGTTTCCAGAACTCATTTTTGGGTATGCATAACATGCCAGCTTTTGGACATATCGGTACCGTTCCCAACGCTGTTTAGGGTTTTCGCACGCGCTGAACATTTTGCGACCGGAAAAGTTGGCTTTACCATTTGACATTTTCGACTTTCTGTAATTATTAACCATAATCGTGAGCGCCTTTGTGTTGCCGTTCACAGAATCTTGAGCGCATACCTCCTGAAGCACCATTTGCACTTCAAAGCAGGTAGCCATAATTCTTACCGGATTCAAACACGGTTCAATCACTTCAATAAGTGAATAAATCAGCACACAAACTAAAACTATTTACAGGTTTATTTACAACATTAGCTATTTCAGAATTACTCTCAAAACGAGAGTTCAAAATCACTATTACCGACGCAATTCGTTCTTGAATCAATTCTACAGATTAGAGAGCAACAGGTTTGCCACAAAAATATGCAAATTTAAATATTTACTTCAGCGCACCTAACTGCCAAACACCTCCGAATAACTATATTTGCAATCTCATCTCGATCGGTTAATCGGAACGGAGGGTAGAAGTACAGAGGTTGGCAAATATCGAAGTTTAATATGTTTTGAATTATTAAATAATTTTGTCATTAAATCATATAAAATTAATGAAAACTTATGAAAGTGTATGAAACTTATGAAGAAGGAATATTCTTTCAATCTTTACCTTGTTTCATCTGAGAAAGGATAAAAGTTTTAAATTATTCTCATACTTCGTTCATAAAATGTTTAAATTATTCTTACACATACAAATTTCAAATATCAAAGCAAACAACAACTTGCATATTTAGAAGGCACAAACTAATCTTAAAAATTACTTTGAAAAGTAAAATTATAAGATCTAGAAGTAATCTGCAAAGAAAGTACAATTTCTTAAAAAAGTGAGTAAATGACTAAATTATTGTAACCACCAGATTTGGGCATAATTCAGTTACAATGAAACTGATTAATAATTGAATTACAATGTAATTTCAATGTAATTTGCAAGTGTTGCTTTATTCTGAGCCGCCTTAACCATGATTGTTACTGATTTAGCACCACCCAGAAGGCACGTGTGAATTAAGGATATCACGGATGCGAGTAACATTACCTCCTAGCCTTCTTCTACGCCCTAGATAAAGAGCCTCAGAAACGGGGTGACATAGGCAAACCATACTAGAATGCCAGAACGTTCATGAACTCCTTGGAAAGACTACATCTCTTATGTTCTTTTTCTTGTTGTTTTTAAATTTTTAAATTTTTACTTTTGTTCCCGTGTTCATTTCTTCTGGTTCTTACTTTAAATATTTGTTCTTTTTTTATTATATTGTAGGGTTTATATTTATTTTAACTAACATTTATTTTAAGTTCATAGTCCTTTCCTTTTTAGCCTTCATTTTTCCCCTAGAAATGCCCGTGCCAGAGTATGTAAATTACAGTAGCACGCGCAGTTTATTCAAATTTAGCGGAAGCTAGTTCAGTTAAATAGTAGACGAAACGAGCGTGTAAAGGTCTTGCTGGAGAGATTGCTCGGTAGAATTTAGATCAGCGCGTGTCGGCCTTTGTGCCTAACTTTGCAGAAGTGCTAGACCTTCAACTGTTAAATCAGTAATCTTGCTGAATATCAGCGATAATTAAAAACGCGGTTAGTTAAGATCTCAGAGCCTCGTCGGTAGTGTTTGACATTTGTTCATCTAGTTTCTTATTTTCAGTTTTACCTTGCTTTTAGTTCAACCGCCGAGTTGGCGCAGTTTACGCGGTTAGTTAAGATCTCAGAGCCTCGTCGGTAGTGTTTGACATTTGTTCATCTACTTTCTTATTTTCAGTTTTACCTTGCTTTTAGTTCAACCGCCGAGTTGGCGCAGTTTGTGAGCGTCGAGGAGACGCAGTTGTAATTTTAAAAGTACAATAAAAGGGTTCAACCCCTTCGCACGTTTTTGTGACTCACTATCCCAGTGACTGACAAGTTGGGCCAAAGGGATCTTACAATATATCCTTGATCTTGTTTGATACCTGAGCTGTTTTATATGTTTGGATTGGTCTTTCCACTAGAGCCATACATTACAACAAGAGCTTCATAATTGTTGCAATTTGAATTCAAATACAATTATAATTTGGGAACTTTCAATTATAAGGTAATTATAATTATAAATCAGGAAGGTATAATGTAACTGCAACTGCAATTAAGTCTATTGCAATGTAATTATATAATAAATTGTGCAATTATAATATAATCGTAATTGAAGTTGATTCAAAGTAATTATACTATAAATTGTACAACTACAACATTATTGTACTTCTAGGTAATTCAGTTACAATGTAATTGTAATTGCACGATTTATAATCCATAAAATTACAACTGCAGTTGTAATTCTATAGTATATGTATATTAACGAGAATTACAATGGAATTAAAATTACATTTATTAGTAGCCGCCGTTTATTAAACTTTGAGGAAGAAGCATTATTTTTAATTATAATACAAAGTATTTCCTTCATAATACTAAATTTGTAGAAATTAGAGGTCGAAATGAATGAAAATAATCTAGAAGGAACAATAACATACGATTATAATTGCCATGTAATAGCAATTACATGCTTCAATTACAATGTAATTGTTACTTCAGTTACATTTTCTCCAACATTGATAATCACATAAAATAGCAGAAAAATTATATGAAATACTACAATTCTATCACATAAAAGTGAATAAATATACAGTTTTCTCTTCTCATTTTCTGTGTCTGAAGATGTACTGTATCGCAATCACAAAGCATAATAAAATGCATATTTATGAGCGGATGGTTGTAACAGGTTTGATTTACTTTTCTTTGTATTTTGTCTGTTTTAATAAAAGTTCTAATAAAGTAACAAAGCGTCTCCACATCAAGAATATAAAATATGATAATTCAAATATAAAGGGCATCGTTTTGGGATCTATGATTTAAACAGGGAAAATTTCAAAAGTACGGTTTGCGGTATTTAGAACAAGTAAATTTTATGCATTATGATTCTGCTTCTTATCTTATCAGTTCATGAGCTTAAATCTTATGAGATTTTGTAATTTAAAAGATTGGGAATAATTTTGCTTGGTGTTTTAATCATTAACATGTATCAATTTTATCTGGCAGAAGTGTGTACTCTATATTTAATACGTATATTGCACTATGTGCAAGCGCAGTAGCGCATGTTGCAGTTACAGTAAAGATAATATGGTTCAAATTACGGCAAGGGTATAAATAATATTTCATGTTACTTGGCCCATAATGACAAACGCTTTCTAAAGTTACGCCCTAATTAAAATGCAGCTGATGATAATTCGTCACCACTTGGACTTGGTCGACTGAGTTCTATGACTCTCCTAATTCGTTTTTTTAGAGGGAGGGAAAATGTGAAGATCTATCGCATTTTCCCACGCATGCTCTCATTGTGAAAGTGGTTATCATGCCCAGATATCAGCTGGAAAATCCACAGTTCTAATCCCAGCGAGGAGAGTGTTACCTACGCCAGAAGTTCTAATAACATAATGTTCTAATGTCGAGGATATGTCTTTCATTCTCCAAAAAATCTTAATTGCCAATAAAAAGTAATTTAGTTCTAATAAAGTTGCTAAGAAAAGGGACGAAATGTTATATTTCTTTTGAATATATCTTTAATTCAATTTTATGCTTGTTCACTTAATATATCTTTGCAGACCTATTTCTACTATGCTTTTATAATTAAGTCTGCATTAGAAAATGTTGATCTTAAAGGAAGAAATCTATTTTTGGATCGAAAATTATTTTATTATATAGCAAAATACTTTTGCTTCCATTTCAAAATAAATTAGATTTAAAGACGGCTGAGAGTATCCGATTTGAATATCTCACTAAGTGATTTCAAACTCACTAGACGAAGTGCTGAAAAAAAAAGAGTGTTATTTTTATTAGAACAGATACTAGTTAGAAGAAATATATTGACCCTTATCGGAAAAGAAGTTTGAAAAAGATGGAGAAATCTGATGTAGAATGTTCTAAGAAATTATAATCACCAAAAATGTTTTTCTGCAACATTTGAAGAAAACGCAGCAAAGCACAATTCAAAACCAAATTCCGTTCAGTTGTAAAGAATTTTCTCATACATTACCGTAGTCTTCGTCGTGTAACTGGAAGACCATCCAACTAGTATCCGGAAGCCCTGGATTCGAATGCCGGCGAGAATATAGCTTATTTATCATTTTTCCGACATTAAAAAAAGAACTAATCGTTCTACCTATAAGGTATTTCTCCCGCCTTCTTAGCATGCCTTCATGGTGTAATGGTCAGCACTCTCGACGCGTATTCAAAAGGTCCGAGTTCGGATGAAGGTATTTCCCATTTTTCATGACTCCTGCTTCGAAATAACCTGAGGTCTCTACATACCCTTTAATATTTTTCTTAATTTCTTGGAATTTCAGCCGAGTGTTATATAAGACATGCATAACAGACATTGAAATACTGCCACATTGACGTATTCTTTAAGCTCTTGCTTAAAAGGAGACTATTTTAGCGGTTATTAACTTCAAATTATTCTCTCTTTCTCGTCTGGCTTTAAATCAGGGTATTCTGAACAACAAATCACTGATATTGCTCTGTGCTGCTTTTAAGGAAGCATTTTTTTATTCAAAACTTTATTATTAAGACTGAAATTAACCGTTGCATAGAAAAGCATTATTTTACCTGTTCTTCTGTGCAGCTTTATTAAGTATACTTAAAACATTTACCAAGACTTTAGAGAAGAGAAACGTGAAACTTAAGCTTTGTCGTCGTCGAGTTAGAACAGCAGATACGTTCGCTACTTACATATGCTAATTTTATAGAGCACATTAACACTCAGGGAGAATATGCTAAATCCTTACATTCCCCCCTTAAAAGATGATTGGAGACAGGAAAATAATCTAAACGACAAAATCCATAAGCTAGTAACGCCATCGGTTATCTTTTAAATGTAAGTTAGTATAAGTACGGAGAGCTTTTCTTCTGTACCAGCCGTTATGGTGTATTGGCTAGTAGATACTGTTAGCAAATGGAAAATAACTATTTTGAATTCCAGCGGCAGCACAAATAATTTTTCATTCCTTCAGCTCCGAAAACATAACAGCCTCTACGAATTAAAAGAAGATACCTCAAACCTAAAAACAACTCAGTCAATATATATATATATATATATATCATGTATTGCATTAATGTCTTTAAGAAATGCATAGTCGTTCTTGCATATACTATTAATAAGACCTGTAAGGTTTTAGTTAAACTAACCAAGTTTATTTTAATTTAAATCTTTCTATCTCTTCTCTGTTTCAACTTCCCGTCAGAAGAAGCGCGCGTTTTCAGCTTATGCTAAGTTTGAAGTACAGCCAAGTACTATTTAAACCAGAGGTAGAAACCTCTCAGTGTGAGAGAGCTTTAGTCTCAGATCACGGTCAGTCTGCTCGACGTTCGCCTGACCAGCTAGCAGCTAAAATTATAAGCCATAGTGCTTACTACGTGAGTGCATATTACAATAAATTGAAGTGCGCTAGTATTAGTAGTTCTTGCTACGCACCAGTTAGTTAGAGTCCAAACTCCGCGAATCTGCTCTGCGAGCAAAGTTTAATTTAATTTCTATTTAGGTTTAGTTAAATTTATTTGATTGTTAAGTTAGACCCAAGTGTGGTCTTTTACTTTCTGTATCTCTCCCGAGTTGGGAAAGTGTGTAAGTAATAGTGATTTAATAAAAGAAGATTTCAAATCCCTTTCAAAAGCAGTTATTCGCCAATACAGTATCTACACCAGAACATAGCGTATTTTCCGCTCCCTGTTCCAGTTCAGGATTTGAGAAGAACCCTTGTAAGTACTTCACCATGTTTGCAAAGAACATGCACAGAACACACAGTCCTGATAGACTAAAATGGAGAAAGTGAATTTATATTTTCAAGCTATTTTGAATAAGTATTGCATTCATTTTAAAAACAGTTGAGACTATTTTTTTGGCTTCGGTACCAAGTTTCAATATTTATTTGTGTCATAATTATAGAGCATAAAATGCTTTAAGTTTATCTTAAATAAAAAATATTTAGTATTTCTATAGTAGCAACGAATACAACTGTGAACGAAATTGAAACAAAAGTTGAGAAAACTACTGTTACTAGCGAGATTTGAAAGGAAATGCTATAACATTGGACACAAACTTTAATTACTCAATTTTCATGCCGCTTCGACATGCAAGTTGAGAATAGAAAAAGAAATTTTCCCGTGGATCAAATGTTTAACAGCGGAAAGATCTAGAAATTTATGTACCTGGTATATAAAATGTCACGGCGTGGAATAGAAACAGAAGAGTAAAAATTTTAGCGATAAAAGTTACATGCCACCTAACACTGCGAAAAAATTAGCATCATTTTTCCGTATGCACTCCTATTTTAGAACATTTATTAAAGATTTAGATAACATAGTAAAAACTTTATTAAATTTATAGGTAAATAAAATGCAATTTAAAATGTTTTATACAATAAACTGTAATTTAAAATGAATATGACAATTAAGGTACTAAAAAAAGAAAAATAATTTATAATGTAGTTTAATGGGTCTGATTAACTTCATTTAATTATGCCAAAGTACGCAAGAGCTATCTGCCTAAGGGGAGGGATGCCTCCGTGTAGGATTTTCTAAGGAAAAGTGGCTCATATACACGTTATACACGGGGAAAATCACGAAGACGCCCATGCAACGAGTCCGTTCGCCTGGAATCAAACCGAGGTCTATAGTTTAATGATAATAATAGATTAAATTATTCTGTTTATAGAATTCGTCTATTATGATTTCAAATCGCGAATGATAAAAGCGTGGGGGATTGCGATAAATTAGAAAGGTAATGGCTGATATATTTAACAATGCAATTAAATTAATATATTTCGTTGTTTAAAAGCGCGGCGTTTTTATTAAACTCAGATCCAAGAGGACCGCTTGGAGTGACTTGCGAGATCTCAACATTAAACTCCCTGCAGCAATACAGAAATTACTGAAATACTCCTTGAATTTTTAACTCGTTGTGGCGAGTTTAAGACTGAATATTTTGCGAGAATTGCATGTGTTAGGTAATTTCTTTAAAACTATTAAACATTCTGCACTTACGCAATAAATCATTTATTCGCGTCTTATTTACATATCATTGAAATGGTACAACTAAAAATATAAGATTACTGTGCGCGCTTCATAAACATGTTATCGTTCAACTCGGCTTCCATCATAATAATCTCTCGTTGCCACTCGGGGAAAAATAAAATATTTAAAAAAATCAATGCGTTACGTTTACACATGATATGCCATTGTCAGGACAGTTCAGAGAGTTATAAAAGCTGTTTATTTTACTGTGGTTCAAAAAGATTTGGGAACGAATATATTGTAGCGAAAATTGTTTCTTTCGACTGATAGCTTAGTGGAGAAGAAGCAGGATTCGAGACCCGAAGGTACCGGCTTTGAAACCTATTAAAGGCAAGATGCATGATAATTGGATTTTATGTTAATTTCTTTCTTATATTCTACTTTCCTTCTTTCCTTCTTATTTCCTTAATCTGTTTTCTTTACGTTCCAGAATATTCCGAGTCTGGAATGTTCCAGCACGTTCATCAGCTGTATATAAGTAGTTCTTCATTCAGTTCAAATTAGTAAAGTTTTTGGTTTAGACTTGAATATTTGCCTGTTCATTTGTACGATCAATTCATCTACGCGACAATATCAAATCCCTTACCCTTGTAGTGAAAAAATGAAAACAGATATTTGCTTGTGATCGTTGATCCTTTCTCAAAGTGAGCAGATTTAGTGTGTCTTAGAAAGGCGTCTGTGAAAATTGTCGAGGATTCGTTTTTAAACATATTTGTATTAAAATTCGGAACTCAATTGAAATAATTTCCGATGAACGTTTCGTAGTTCGTAAGTAAAATTTTCGGCAACATGTGCGTGGTTATTAATATAAAGCATTTGAGGATGGTCCATTATAAACTATAGTTTAGTATTGCAGAGCGGGTAAATAGGAATACATTTAAAATTATGCAAGAAAGTTGCGTAAGAAATTATCATCAATGCTGGAACAGTTGTATTGCAGAAGGAAAGTGAATTACGCCCTTCGCCTTCTATGTTAAAGTTAAAATTATGTAAATGAAATTCTCTGAATTTTAGTACCTTTAAAGTATATGCATGAATAATATATGTTAAGCATTAATAAGCTGTAAAAGACAAAATGGGTTATTAATATTATACACTATAAATAAAAATTTTTCAAAAGTTATGCTCTGTAGTCAACACTTTTAAAGTTTAAGTAGAGACTATTAAAAAGAGGCCCCGGAGAACTTTAAAACTGGGTGTCGTTGAAGTATAGTGGTTCAAAAATCTAACTATGACATACAGATTCAGTTAACTAGGAGTTAACTGTAACACTATCAATGTTTTACACTTTTTCACCTGACACAAAGTTGTAGAGTGGAGTGGATAGATGTTAAGGGGATAAAAAGTAAGTTGCAAAAGATATTTTAAAATGTTAAACGTAAAAAGTTATTTTTGTACTTAAATCCTTGTGTGGCATACAGCTATATTTCGCTAAACTGCTTTTTTCTTCTAGGAATTTGGAAGGAAGTGTGAGACAAAGATAAAAGCCCTAAGTGAAGATTTTTTGAGAGAAATACGTAAACAAAATTTAACTTAGGTAGGTTAACTTAGATTTCTGAAAACTTGGCTGAAATATTTAGATTAGAATTAAACTTCTCGTCCAAGGTCGTTAAGACGTTTGTTTACGAAAAGTTTAAATTCAGATTGGGAAAGCTTCAGGTATTTTCATGTTAATTAACCCATTTTTGTAGTTTAGATTTGTACTAAAACCTCGCCTTTTCAGTAAGCCTCACCAGGATGCAATTGAGTTAAGATTATTCAAAGCTCGGGTTTTGAATGTTTTAAAGATAGAGTTTTGGTAGCGACGCTTGCAACTTTACTTCCCTTCGCCTGGTTCTGCCGGTTAGTTTTCTGGCAATAACGATTTTGCTAGCCCAAGCTAAATCGCGCGATTGGCAGATTTTGAACAAATGCCTAGTCAGGCAAACTTACGTAGCTCCAGGCTAAAAATCTGTTTTAAATTGTATTTTTAATTTTCTATTATCTAACACCTGCAACTGGCGGAGTTTAATTGTGCGCACAAGTTATGTCTTAAACAAAAGTTAAGTTCAAGCTTAAATAAAAATGTTTAAACTGAATGAGAAGAGAAAATAAAGGTGTCTCATAGGGTCCTGATTTGCGTAATATTAACTTAAAAGTATTTCAAACCTTAGTAGACTTCTAAGCAAGTCATCGTTCTGTCTGTGAAAGTCTTAGGAAGGTTTTAAATAAATAAAAAGGTTAATTTAAAAAAAATCATTTAAATAAATAAAAACGTTTATTTAAATAAATAAAAATGTCTCTTTAAAAAACGGGTTAAATAAATAAACGTTTTTAATTAAAATTTTTATTTAAACAAATAAAAATGTTTAAACCTTCCTAGGACTTTCACAGATGGAAGAAAAACTTGCTTGGAAGTCTAGTAGGGTTTACTTTAGTTAATGTTACACAGGTTAAGACCCTATAAAATTCCTTCCTTATTTTGGTTTTTCCTTCAGTTAAAGCCTTGGCGACCTAATGGATAGAGTCCATAAATAATTTCTCTTCTTTCTTTTCTTTCTTTGATACTCAAGTTTCTCCACGTATTTTTCTTTTCCGAAGAAAAATGAGGTACACTCAGAGTAGCTAGTATGAGTTTTGATTTTACTAAATGCTAAAAAATGTGGTTGTTCAAACAACATGATTTCTACTTGCACAGTGATTTAGTGTATACCGAGATTCAGAGATACTTCAGGGACAAATTACAGGAACGCATGTTATTTGAAGTTCTGGCACGTTCTGTCTAGAAATAAGATTTATCTCGGAAACTGTAAAGCCAAACTTTGGCCCTCTACTGCTGAATTTAAGCCTTCACAGTAAAAGCACTGACCAAAAGTAATAACTCATTTGAATGGTTGCCTGGAAAACGTGCTTGCTTTATCAGGCATTGTCTGGTATCAGAGAGAAGCTGAAGGAATGTACACTCATGTCTATAAATTAAGGATAATGCAAAATCAGGCAAATGAAGAGTTAGAAGTAAAACAAATTTGACTTATCTGTAAAGCTTATTTATTAAACAAAAGGTAAGGAGCAAAAAAAGATGCTATATGTTTGATATTATCAAAACAATTAGCGATTTTTTCTCCCTGTAGCAAGTTACAAAAAAAAACCTATTTACAAAAAACAATATTGCATGGTTGGTGTGATTATTAATACATTGTATGTCTCCCAGACGATGCAATACAGTCCGTATAACGCCTAGGCATGCTGAGTATCAAATTATCGATCTGATTTTGGGGGATATTACACCACTCAAAAAGCAATGCTCTCCGAAGTTCCGGTAGACATGTAGGAGGAGGTTGAGGGGCTGCAACTCGTCGGCTAAGCATGTCCCACACGTGCTCTATTGAGTTCCAGTCCGTGAGAATGCTGACCAGTCCATACGGGTGATATTCTCCGGCATTCGTAAGGTATTCGCTTACGATGTTTGCACGGTGAGAACGGGCGTTGTCCTAGAATCCATAAACACAAATTGTGGGCCCATGGCGCCCCGAAACGTACATGTTGTTCCAGAGTGGCGTCCCGATAGATTTGGCTTGCCATGGTTCCAATTTGAACATGCAGGTTAGTTCTGGAACCCAGAATAATTTCACTCCAAACGAGCATTCCTGCACCACCGTAACGGTGTCGTTCAATGATGTTTTCTTGGTGGTAAGCTCTCCATATGAAAGTCCGGCGAGAATTAGACTGCGAGCTAAACCTGTACTCGTCGGAAAACATCACACAAGCCCACTGTTGCGGTGTCCACAATGCATGCTCTCTACTCCAGGCTAACCGCAGTGAAAGTGAATTGCAGTAAGTGGAACGCATCTCACAGGTCTACGAGCATATAGACCAATCTGCCCTAAGCGTCTGTTCATGGTCGGCCTTGAAATTGTCGTACCAGTGGCTGAAGAGAGCTGACGAGACAGGTCTGAGGCTGTGCTCCGCCTGTTTCTTTTTCAGTAACTGCCAAATACCAGTCCTCATTCGGCGTTGTAACTCTGGGGCGACCTGTGCTGTAACATCTACTCACATTACCATCATCTTGGAATCGTTGCCAAAGCCTGGAGATGTCACTCTGGGCAATTCCAAGTTCGTCTGATACTTCCAGTTGGGTACGCCCACATTCCAGACGGCCGATAATTCTACCACTTAAAAAATCATCCAAATGCGTTCTTTGTGTCATAACTATTCGGTTATTGCACTGAAATGCTTATAAAGCGCCTGTGAACAATTTTACTTCTTTGCCTGTATTCCTTATATATCACTCTCTTACACTCTCGCCATTGTGACGTACCATCGGTGTCATCTGGTTACTTCCTGAAATTTGCATATGATTCTTGAAGATGTGTGTAGTGATTTTACAGGTGATATATTTATTTTAGAGTTCGATTTCCGCGTGACTCCGAATTATCCTTAATTTATGGGCATGAGTGTATTTTACCACATGTTATAAGACCCTATATTGGAAAATGGTAACTAATCATTACTAAATTCGGTGGTAATAATAAAAACTTTGATTATGTGACCGTAACTGAAAGTATTTTATAAAACGTAAATCAAAGAGAACAAAACTTCACTATTCATTGATTTGAATTTTAGGGAATATAAAACTCAACATATATAACTTCCTTTTTCAAATATATAGTCACAAGTCTTTTCATAAACGATTTATGCCGATTTGTGCAAGGAAATTTAAATATTTGCGTGATTCATAGGTGTAATAGATAACGCGGAACTCACAATGTTCATTTCTAAAGATCAACATGGATGAACCGGTCTTAGTTACTGTTACCATGGCAACTCCATCATTTGCGACACCCACGAGCGGTGAAGGCGGCCTACGCGACTTCCCACGTGAGTTTTTGCAACCAAAATCTTTGTTTAAAGATGAACCCTTTTTGATGACATCACAGATAATTTGTGTTGTTTCCTGAAAAAAATAGGATTGTTATGCTTGCTAACAGAATGATGCTATTTTATCATTGTATGAGTAAATGCAAAGGTTGAAGTAGATGACAGCTTTCGAGTGAATAAACTGGTCGTTGTCTAGTTTTTCCCCAAAACGAGAACGTAAAGGAGAAATATGCATGGCAAAAAGCAAAAGCAGTATTATTGAAGCTGCAAGTAAATTTACTGCAACTGCTGAAAAACAGCATTGTTAAACTTTTTTATAGCGCAATATTTTTAAGTTGTTTGTTTCCATTCATTTCATGTGTATCTGTTATTGAGTATATAATTTGATTTCAAATACATTTATTATCAGTATTATTAAATAATGAAGAATCTGTATATATGTGTGCACGTATGCACGTGTGTATTTGAAATATATGAATGTATGCTCATATGTATGTATTTATTTAAAATAAATGTGTGTTATATGTATTTGAAAACAGTGTTACATAGAAACAGTGTTACATAAATAGTGTTACATAAAAAACAGTGTTACATAGAAGCGCCATATTTTAAACACACATAGTCCTAAACTCCAAACTTTCGAAGCCCGAATTTTTATCTTTGAATTTGTTTTTTATTTATCTCGCATTTTATGCTAATCTGTTTGTTATTTATTAATTGATTTGATTTCAAATACATTTATTATCACTATTATTAAATAATGAAGAATCTGTATATATGTGTGCACGTATGCACGTGTGTATTTGAAATATATGAATGTATGCTCATATGTATGTATTTATTTAAAATAAATGTATATTATATGTATTTGAATGCATATACGTATTAAAAAACAGTGTTACATAGAAGCGCCATATTTTAAACACACATAGTCCTAAACTCCAAACTTCGAAGCCCGAATTTTTATCTTTGAATTTGTTTTTTATTTATCTCGCATTTTATGCTAATCTGTTTGTTATTTATTAATTGAGCGATTTACAAGCAATAAACGCAGTTTTTCATCACAGTTATAATTGATTACTACCTGGACCTGTGGAATTACACTAGCTGGAATTATTAAAATAATTATATATATATATATATATAAACAAAAGTTAGAAAATTTCTGATTAAGATGATATATATTATTAAAGCATATATATATATTTCTATAGATTACTAGGATCTTCTAAGCGAATA
Organism: Stegodyphus mimosarum; assembly: GCA_000611955.2. Lineage (NCBI taxonomy): Eukaryota > Metazoa > Arthropoda > Arachnida > Araneae > Eresidae > Stegodyphus > Stegodyphus mimosarum. The sequence continues at coordinate 316,280 of KK120453.1, forward strand.
AAAAGATAAAAATAGTTTTTTTAGCCCAAAGGAGTGTTAGCTCAGAAGGCTATTAATTTCGTTTTGGCATTTTGCGTCGATTCACTATAAACGGCGAATCACTTTTGAAATTGTTGCCACCAAATATTATCGCCCTGTATTATATTTAAAGAAATTAAATAATGAACAATCTGCATAAATGCATGTATGTTTCTCGCATTGTGATAAAACAACGGTATCTAGAGCCATCAAATTTTGAATAACGTACATCTTCACCTGAATATGGGCATCTGAAAACCCAAATTTGGAACTTGGAATTTGTTTTATTACCTATTTCATACTTCGTAAAGCATTTACGAGTTTTTGATTAAGAAAATCAACGATTTCAAAGTGAGCAATGGCAACAGTGCGAGGAAAAAAAAACATTTTTGCCTACAGCGCGCGAGACTGTCTATCGAAAATTTTTAAGATATGCTGTTTTAAATATTTTGCGATATTGCTGTTGGATTGAATTTTGTCGTTTAAGTGCAAAGAACTAATACTCAAAGCGCAAAAACGCCCCTTTGAGCGTAATATAAAATCTGAAAGCCTTCAGTTTTTTTAGTCCAAAGCGGCAATTTGCCTAGAAGGACTATTAACTTCGTTTTGGCATTTTGCGTTGATTCACTTTTCAGACTGTTGCCGCCAAATATTACAGCTCTGCATCATATTTAAAGAAATTAAATAATGAACAATATGCTTAAAGGTATGTATGTTCCTTGCACTGTAATACAACAACGGTACCTAGAGCCATCAAATTTTGAATAACGTAATCCTCCACCGAATATGGGCATTTGGAAGACCTAACGCAGAATTTCTTTTATTATCTATTTCATATTTTGTCACGCATTAACAAATTTTTTGATTATCAAACTCATGGATTTCAAAGCGAGCAATGGCAGCGCTGTGCAGAAAAAACAGTTTTACCTCTAGCGCGCGAGACTGTGTATCGGAAATTCTAAAGATATGCTCATTTTAAAATTATTTTTCGATTGCCCTTGAACTGAATGTTATGGTTTAAGTGCGAAGAACATTATATTTAATAAATAAAGGTAACACATAAAAGGTTAAAAAAAACCTTTCGACATAATTTAAAATTTTAAAATCTAAAACCTTTCAGTTTTTTTTTTAAGATTGTAGAAAAAGGCAGAAAATTAAAGATTTGCTTTTTTATATAGAAGGGGGGAGAGGGAAATATTAGAATTTGTTTTTTATGTAAATAAATTAAAAATTTCTGTTTCGTTCTTGAAAGCTTTAAAATAAATATTGAAAAAATTATGCAAAAATATATTTCGTTTTCCCTAACTTAATTAGTCGGGTTTTTAATATTATTTGCAAACTGAAATATCATATAATGTAAGTAATTCTTACAGATAAATGTTTTGGAAGTGAACTTTCATACCATAATATTAAACAGTTTGGCTTTTGACATTGCAAAACGAGGAATTTATAAATAATTTGCAAAGCTATCAGTTTCCTCTCCTTTCTTCGGAGTGAGAAACACTAAAAATCAGCTATTCTCTCGCCGGGATTTCAACCATATATCTTCCGCTCCTATCTAAAGGCTTTTTTAGTATACATATCATATATATATATACATCGTATAAGCATTAATGATTAAATTAAAAAATAATAATTTTAACAGTGATAGTGTAGGGTTTTACTATTTCAGTCCTTTTAAAGTTTCTAAATTCCTTAATAATTTTTGCGGTTTTTTATTCATGTATTTCTTAATGCGCGCGCACGCACACACACGCACACGTATGTATAACCAAGAAATGATTAAATCGTAAATGAAAGGTAACTTCCCAACGAAATTAGTAGCCCACCAGCGGCCGAACAGGAAAGTCGCTGATCGCTGATACTTCGGTTCGAGGTTCGAATCCCGCGAACGGGGCGGCTGCACGGGCCTTTTCGTGGTTTTCCCTATGTGTGACGTGTGTATGGTGCCAGTTTCCCCTAGAATGACCTCCACGAAAGCATCCCCATTAGGCAGATAGCTATCGAGGGCTGTGCCGTAAACAAGTACATAAATCAAACCATATCAAAATCAGAACAAAATATGTAAAATATAAAATACAAAGTTGTTGAAATTTCCTTGGTCTTTTTCAAGTAGCAGCCGAACAATTTTCAACCCAGCTACGTTTCTGAACTATATCTAAATGGTTGTATAGTTTTGAAATTTTTTTAAAAAAATTAAGTTTAAAATAAAAATGAAGTGTCAATTAAGATTATTTAATCGAAATAATCAAACCACTTACTCAAAATAAAATTATAGTTATTTCTTCTCGAAACTTGGCTTTTTTTTTCTTTTTCAGCTTTTCTGGCATCCTTTCTTTTTGTTTGAGAGTCTTGTAATACAGATGTCGACACTGGGTCCACCTCATTTTTTGATGGCCTTTCATTGTTCGATTAGGTGATTCCCGCAAAGCCTCTTTTAGCAATGGTATATCAGCGTTTTCATCATAACGCTTAATCTTGTCCACATTTGCTTTTGCAAATTCACCTATTTGCCTTTTCAAAAACACCACTGTTTGCGTAATTCTCTCAATTAAAATAGAATCTTCGATCATATTACAAAATTTCCCCACCTTCTCTTCTGGAGAGCACGAAAGAAGATTGATTCATTTGGTTTCAGACAGCTTTAGATGTTATAGGTTTATTTAAGTTCATTATGAGAAAAAGAATCGACTTCATGTGTTTTGGACAGAAGTAGTAATCAGGTAGAATAAAAAGGGTTAACGTTACAATTTACCAAACCCTTTTCGTTACTTTTATGCAAGAAGAGTTCTGAAATCCTCTGCATTGTAAAGCTATTACTTTTGGATCATGAATCATGAGCTTACAGCTTTGCAATGGATTCACTCCCCAAGATCCACCAGTCAAATACTTGCAATAATTCAAATATTAGCCAAATTATGAAACGTAAACCATAAAACTAACTCCTGAGTAAAAAAAAATATATCTCAATTACGTAACAGCATATGTTCTATATAAGAGTAATTTCAACATCTATTAAGTCTAAAAATACTTCTGAAGCATCCTCTGCAAATTTCATATTTCAAAATTTAAAACATTTATAGTACATATAAACTTTAGCTTTAAACATGGGTTTACCGATTTTAAATCTTCTTCTCTCTTCTCTTCTTCTTCTCCTTCCTTTTCTCCTAATGATGTACTCACCAAGGTACCAGGCACGAGATCTTACCCCTAATCGAACACTTAGACTTTCTAAATCAGTACTTCAAATAATGAAAATTAAAATTAAGCTTTTTAAAAACCTTTTGATGATTATTTATAAGAATAGAGCAAAGGAAAATAATTTTTGATGAGTATGCTAGTAAGCTGTTAATCCAGACAGCCGCCGAACTGGTGTGAATATTGAAGGCATAATATTAATGCAATACATTGTAGGAATTTATATTTATTTTAAATAACCAGTTAAATTTAATTTTAAGTTACTTTCCTATAAGCCTTCGTTCACCTAATTGTCAGTGCCAGACTATTTAAATTTGGTAGCGCGCGTAAGGAATGCAAATTCTACCAGTGGGAGAAAAAGTTCATCGAAAAGAATATCGACGTTCTAGTAGGGA
>KK120453.1:322267-348448 GCA_000611955.2 Stegodyphus mimosarum
GGGAAAGAATATTTAAATATTGATTTATATCAGTTAAAATAGGAAAACTAGATTTAAGGATATGAATCTTAGAATATATCTGGAAACAAAATACTTGATCTTTATATGATCCCGTAGAAAACTGAACCGCATTTAATTCGGATGAAAGGAATTTAAATCAATTTGCACGTAAATGAATGAAAAGAATATTCCAGTTCATGAAGATTAAGTATTGAAAGTACTTTAAACTTTCTTTAAAAAAATGAAGTCGTTGATAAAAGGGGTAATTTAGAGAAAAATAATAATGTGGTTAAGATGAAATTATATTCATTTGGTACGACAGAAGAGAACATTATATAAAATATGCAAAAACTAAGAAATAGATTATCCTTTATTCTGCTGTGCAGTGAAGAAACAAACAGATGGAAATACTTTAAATGCTCCAGAAAATTAAAAGCGCAGCTCAACTCTGTTGCCGGGAGCAGCGTCTATTTCCTATACGTTAGTTGGTTTTGCTCCACATCCGTCATTATCGAATAGGACAACGTCAGGCAGGGAAGAAAGCGTCCACAGTAAATGAGCAAAACTCAACTTTTTTTAGTATTATCTTAGAGCACAGTATACTTGCAATTGTATTTCCATTACTCATCTCGTAGCGGGCAGCTACAACGCTGTAGGTTACATTCTTTCAATGAATGGTACTAAAATTATATACTAATAATATGCAATACACTAGGAGGAAGGAGCACCAAGGCCTGGGCAGCTCGAATAGCCCCCTTAACACAGTTAATCGCCCCTAACTCCTAAAGGCGATCCAAGAAGGCATAACCACCCATGGTGAAGTGTGGCTGAGCATCCACTGAGAAAGCATAAAACACAGTTCGACATCGACCATCCCAAGTGTTGACCAAGAGGAGTAAAACCCCCAAAGGCCATGTAATGTCCCCACAACCAAGGGCAGACAAGACAGTACCATACGGTCCCTGCCGAACCTGAACATACCACCGAATAAACGATGATTCTAGTTACTATGGTTGACTCTGCAGCAAGTTCCCCTGGCTGGGGCTGTTACCCAGAGCGGTTGCGAGGCCCTTAGTTGCTAGGTCTCCTTCGGATGCGATCTCCTGGGAGTCGGGTTCCTTGGGAGTGCAACTCTAATCGGGTGACAAACTCCATCTAAGGCTAAATACTGCCGTGAGACCGATAGCAAACAAGTAACGTGAAGATAATTTCCAAAGAACTTTGAAGAGTACGTGAAACTGTTCAAAGGTAAATGGGTGGACCTTCGAAATCCTTGTGGCGGGAGGATACAGTTGGGCTTCTGTGGCAGCACTGACGATTGATGAGCAAAATAGATCCCTGAATTGAGACGGGTCGGTTGTGCAGGTTACTGTTCGCGACGCATTTTCTCCCGCTCTGAGGACGCCGTAGCCAGTTGGGAAGATTCGGCGGACTAAGTCTTCTGTTAATTTTCCCCCAGAAGTGGAGTCTGTTTAGACGAATGCCGGGATTGCTCCCAGTCGATCCCCGAGGGGAATTATAATATACAAAAGTATCTAGTAGTATATAATACAGCATAAAGTATCTAGTATATCTAGAATATCTAGTATATAATACAGCATGTAAATAGGCAATAAAATAAAATAGAAGTTACGCAACATCTTAAATGCATTGCGTATATACAGCTGATATATAAATGTAAGAAAAATTAATAAATCGTTTCTTCATTAAATACGATAAAATGCTAATTATGAGAAGAACTGAATTCTCAGTGTAGGATGATGTTAAAAGTAATGTTGATAAATTCTTAAGAACAAAAATGTGTACAATTAGGATGTGGCAAATGTATAAAATTTCATGTGCAACATATGATACTGTATGTTTATGAATCAAGTCACATTAAGTCATATGTCTTTTATGCTAAGGCTATTTGAAGATACTAGATAAAAATGTCTATTAGCATATTATCCACTCAGGAAGCACTGTTATGCTTGAAATATATGCTGTCATGCCCTGAGTTACTTTATTATGCAGAGTAACACAGTTCATTGTTGTACTGGAATAGCACATCATTTATCTTGCAGATTTTTAGTATTGAATGTTGTTCCGTAACTAGCCATTCGCTAAAGAGCTCAACTCTATATTATTGAAAATGATAATATTTTAGAATAATGTAAAAAGGTGACAGAAAATACTTCTGCAACATTAATCATAAGGCAAAGTGTCTATTAGATGACAAACGATTTCAGTAGCACAGGGAAAGCACTTTGAAAAGTTATAAATATAAAACATAAAAAAAATGAAAATCTGAAAGGTTTCAGGTTTTAAATTACGTCCAAAGGGGCTCCTTTTTAACATTTTGTGTGTTACCTTTATTTATCAAATATCGTGTTCTTCGGACATAAACCATAAAATTCAGTTAAGGAACAATATCGCAAAACAATTTTAAACTGAGCGTATCTTTAGAATTTCCGATACTCAGTCTCACGCGCTGGAGATAAAAATATTTTTTTCTGTACAACGTTGTCATTGCTCGCTTTGAAATCCTTGAGTTTGTTAATCAAAAATTCGTTAAAGGTTCACAAAATATGAAATCGATAATAAAACAAATTCCAAATTTCAAATTTAGACTTCCAGATGCCCACATTCGCAGCAGGATTACGCCATTCAAAATTCGATGGCTTTAGGTACCGTCGTTTTATCACAATGAGAGAAACACACATAAATTTATGCACATTCTTCATAATTTAATTTCTTTAAATATAATACAGGCCTGCAATATTTGGTGGCAACAGTTTGAAAAGTGAACCGACATTTAATGTTTTCGAAGCAAAACAGCAGCAATATAGCAAAATAATTTTAAAATGAGCATACCTTTAGAATTCCGATACACAGTCTTGCGCGCCAGAGATAAAAATGCTTTTTTTTTCTTGCAGTGTTGCCATTCCTCGCTTTAAAATCGTTAAGTTTGTTAATCAAAAATTTGTTATAAATTTACAAATTATGAAACAGATAATAAAATCAATTCCAAGTTCCAAATTAGGGCTTCCGAATGCCCATATTCGCAGCAGGATTACGCTATTCAAAATTTGATGGCTCTACGTACCGTTGTTTTATCACAATGCAAGAAACATATATTTATGCAGATTCTTCAATATTTAATTTCTTTAAATATAATATAGGGTGATATATGGTAACAATTTGAAAAGTTAGCGGACATTCACAGTTCAACGCAAAATGCCAAAACGAAATTAATATAGCCCTTCTCGGCTAACGCTCTTTGGGCTAATAAATGTCTTCCCATCATTAATCTAAAACTATGCAAATATTAATAAAAATGAAGTTCTTCTACATCGTGAGAAAGAGAACGATCTAATCAAAATGTGATATCATCGAAAGAAAATATATTGTGCCATGCTCTGAAGACTATAATCTACGTATTTTATCGTCAGCGTAATGAGAAAAGCGACTGAGACCATTTTCAACTTTTCCGTAAGAGAAGATCAAAAGACGAAGCTGGCATGAGAAAATCGAAGCGTGATAGACTAAGACTTTTTTTTTCATTTATATACTAAAAAACGTAAGCACTTCGTTGTCATATATACTTCAGAATTATAATGTTATATTACTGGAATTGTGATCTGTTAAAATAACTACAAATCATCCGAAGTATTCAAAATTTTGTTATAGAAATTTTGATTTCAGGTGTATGAAATCCCAAAATTTAATTGTATATACTTAACTTGATTTAAAATTTTTCTAAAACGCTTAATAATCTCATCCTAATTTTAATATTATATGGAGTATAAAATAAATACTTACATGTTTGTTCTTATGTAGTAATATTTCTAAAAACTGTAATGCGCTAATGGAATAAAATGTTTTGATATCAAGTTGTAAATTCAACTTAATGTTAATTTAATATCCGCAAGTGGCTGAGTTTTTGATTGTAAGCACAAGTTGTGCCTGCTGTTCAATTCAAGCTCAAATAAAAAGGCTTATTTAAAACCTTTAATAAGATTTTACCGTAATATTTAAAGAAAGCGATAATTCGCTAGGCATCTGATAGTGTCTGGCGGATTCTGAGGTGATATTGCACGGTTAAAATCCTATAACTACAAACGATCTTAGGTTCCATATTTTGTATTTTCCCACAACACACGTTACAATGGTGACGTTCTGCATTTTCTCATTGACATGCATTTATTATTTGGATTTTTCACTATCAAAATTTACCACTTTACGTGGTTTTTACTTTTTGACCATTGTTTTGTGGGTTTTAGTTTAGGTAATTTCTATTTTCTTTTGAAATTCTGCAAAACTGTTACAGATTTTCCGTGCTAAGGCTTTGATTAAGCAGTAAATTTAACAACATCTGTTCTTCTGCCTCAAAGGAATTTACTATACTTTTACTGGTAAACTCAGAAACACTTTCAACTACAATACCTGATTGTTTCTCCCTTAATTATTTTGTCATTCTTCTAGTCTAAAATTTGTTCCAGTGCCGCTTATTCTTAAATTTTCATATTGCCTAATACTCATGATTTTTCTTTTCCAGACTTAAAAAAAATTCTTAAACAGAGAAATACAGAGAAAAGGAGAAAAGAAGAAATAAAAATTTTAAATAAATACTTTAAAATTGGACAAGATTTGATCGTTTAGAAAAGTTTGGCTAGTAATTTTATGCCTTCGGAAATCATTCCGAAAAATAAAGAATCACCAAATTTTACTGCTACTTTAAAATCATTGAAGGTCGACTGTTGGTATCTGCTCATGAAACTAATAAGTTTTGAGAAAACATATGGAATTTTGTTTCATTCTGGGTACAATAACTCATTGAGTTACTTAAGAAATACACTTCAAAAACCTTTACGCAATTTGAATTTGTAGTGCTATGTAGATCTGTACGCTTCTTGAACAGTCCAAAACTTTCAACACAAATTTTAAATGCGTTCTTCGTGTTCGTGATGGCGGCCTTCTCTTGTGAATCGTTGTGTCAGATCGTCGATCCAGCGAGACAACAGTTTCTTTATCTTTGAAAAGAAGCTTTACCTCTTCTCGGAATTGATTTTGCCCTTTAACATTTCTGCGCCTCTCATCCTTTCACTAACACGAACTTTGTGTATTATCAATTGAAATAAGTAATTTATATTCCAAACAAATTGTTTACATAACTTTCCCATCTTCATACATAAAAATTACTTTCATCTTTTCTCCTAAAATAACTGCTTATCTTTGTCTTTTAGATTTATGACCATGGCATTCGGTTTTATGCTTGGAATCTATTTTAAGGGTAGATAAGCAACGAGCACTAATGGGGATAAATAAGTGATCAAACTAACTGCGTGAATATTATTTTAATGCAAAAAGCGCGAATCTCGAAAAGAAGTGCTTATTTATGGCGTCCTTATTTCTAGCCCAAAAGGACGTAAACCCGGAAGAGCTATTAGTCTCGAAACGCATTTTGCGTTGAATCACTAAACGTTGTATCACTTTTCAAACTGAAGAATTAAATAATGAAGGATGTATTGCGAAAAAACGACGGCATCTAGAGCCATCAAATTTTGAATAACGTAATCCTCCACCCGAATATCATCACTTGGAAGCCTGAATATGGAATTTCAAATTCTGGTTTATGGTCTATTTCATATCTTGTAAAACTTTAACGAATTTTTTTAACAAACTTAACGATTTCAAAGCAAGCAGTGGCAATACTGTACGGGAAAAAGCATTTTTTCTCCAGAGCGTGAGACTGTCTACCAGAAATTTCAAAGATATGTTGCTTTTAATACTTTAGCCCAAAGGGACATTAGCCCAAAGGCTCTCGAAACGTGTATATGTGTGTGTAAATGAAACAAATACTCCTTTGGGGGGAAAATTAAATCTAAAAGCTTTCAGATTTTTTTTAATTGGCTTTAGTTTGTATGTTAGGGTTTTTGTATATTTACGTCTTTGCGAATTTACGTAAGTCATGTTGTCACGTATTATGTAAGTAGTGAATTACTGTACGTGAAACAGATCATATACTGTACGTAATCAATAATGACATCATTCTCTCTGATACAGTCAAAAATATTTTTAAATATCATGAAACATAATTAATGATAGCAAAAATCATGTATGCATATATTTCTTTTGAGTAAGCTATTTCTACTTCTCACTCCGGGCTCAAGGAAAGTAGCACAATAATTTTTCAATGAAATCTTTTGCATTCGAGATGCATCTTTGAGAAGCATTTCCAAAGGGTTGTGTTATAAAGTGAAGCGGTATTCGTACCTTAATTATCTTTATAAAACTACTTAGATAAACAGAAAACTTATAGTGAAACAATCAAGCTTTAGGAGGGAAAAAAGCTTTGATATGGAGTTAAATATTATGAGTATGATTTTTTTATCTTTAACTAGCGGAAGTATCTGATGCCAGTTAAGTTACATTGAGAGTAATGCATCTAACAGCAGAGAGAACGATATAATCATTGTCTAACAAAGATGCAAAAAATACGATTCATAGTCATACATATTTTAGTCTGATGCGATATAAAACCCATATAAAAAATTTCGATAGAAAAATAAGCTAATTCTCTTTCATTATATCAGCATTAATGACATGCAGTTTTTAATGATTTTCGTCTTTCTAATCAAATGGTCCTAAAAGCTCAAGTTCCATCCAGCATTTCACCTATATTCAAATTTAGTCGACTAAATGTGGCAAAAAATTTATCTTAATTGATAAAACATCAATAACGCAAAAAAAAAAAAAAAACAGACATTCTTCTTTATGTATACAGATTTTGTAAAATTTGCAAATTTTTTATTAACAAACTCTACGATTTGAAAGCCAGCAGTAGCAACACTTTTCAAAATAAAGCATTTTTATCTCCAACGCCCGACACTGTTGCCACGCGGAAAAATGTGGGCGAAAATTAGCGCTTTCAGAGTTTTTAGTCCAAAGGGGCTTTCTCCTTGAAGGACTGTTTTCGTTTTGCGAATTTGCGTCGGAAACGATAAATGTCGGTTCACTTTTCAAACTGTTGCCACCAAATATTGCAACCCTGTATTATATTTAAAGAAACTATATAATGAAGAATGTGCAGGAATGTATTTATGGTTCTCGCATTGTGATAAAAAGACGGTGCCTAGAGCCATCGAATTTTGAATGACGTAATCCTGTTGCGAAAAGGGCATCTGGAAGCCCAAATTTGAAGTTTGGAATTTGTTTTATTATCGATTTCACGAATTTTTTATTAACAAACTCAAGGATTTCAAAGCGAGCAATGGCAACGTTGTACAAAAAAAAAACCACGTCGTACAGAAAAAAAAACACATTTTTATCTCCAGCGCGTGAGACTGTGTATAGGAAATTCTAGAGATATTATTTTGCGATATTGTTCTTTAACTGAATTTTATGGTTTAAGTGCGAAGAGCATGATATTTAATAAATAAAGGTACACACAAAATGTTAATGGATGTAATTTAAAATCTGAAACATTTCAGATTTTATTTTTTATTAGTTAATATTTTGGCTGATTAAATTAATTAATTAGTTAATTGATTAGTTAATATTTCGGCTCTTTATTAGTTAATATTTCGGCTGTACAAAGATGGGAATAGTCGAAATGGCTACCCACGAATTTTTTGAATCGGGAATAATGTATTTAATGTTTGGCAATGCTAATTTTATTTCATCGTAAATCTTAGAAATTTTTTATTAACAAACTGTAGAATTTGAAAGCGAGCAGTGGCAACAACTTTCGAAATAAAGCAGACTTTCATCTCTAGCTTGCGAGACCGTTGCCACTCGAGAAAATGAGGGCGAAAATTATCGTTTTTCCGTGTTTTTACTTAATATTTCTGATTTTAGCTACATTTTTTAAAACAAGTGGACGTCGAACTTTTCCAGGACCCAGAAAAGAGTTGTAGAAAGTTTGGTGACGATAGTTATAGTAGTGATTGAGTTATTAAAGGACAACCAAACACACAGATATATATATAAAAGAAGACTTTCTTTTATATATATATATTAGCCGCTGCGCGGCCAGCCTTCGTCTGGCTTTTAAGTGTACCAGAAAAATGCTTAAAGAGAACACCAAACATTAAATTTGAAAACTGCACAGAATTTTACTCTGCAGAACAATTTTATCGAAAAAGAAACAAACAACAACGGAAAAAAAAATTCAGTTAAAAATGCATTACATATAAAAAGAATACAACGAAATAAGCAATATCCCTTAATACAAATATTAATTATCCTAATAAATAAATTAACCAACTTCCCTTTGCAAAATCTTAAGAACTCAAATGGTATAAACAGATTAAGAACTTAAACAGATTAAAAATTATCATGCAAAACTTTTTTATAATTAAAATTATATATAATTAAAACATAATATTACAATGAAATAAGCAATATCCCTTGATACAAATGTTAATTATCCTAATAAAGTAATTAAACAATTTACCGTTGCAAAAAGAAACAACTTTTTAATTTCTTAAACTTTTCAGTCTCTTAAAAACAGTAACATAAGAAATACGATGAAAAATTGTTGCCAAACCGAAATTTTTAAAAGAATGAAACTATTCAAAATGATGCAATTTCATCAAAAATCTATCAACAACAATAAGAAAGGAAAATTGTTGCCAAAACTACATTTTAAAATATCTGAGATGTGAGAAGTGTATTCGGAAGCTTCATTTAAAAAATTTTAAAAAAATACAAAATATTATTATTTTTCCAAAATTCTTTTTTTAAAAGGAGTCGAAAGGATTAAAGTTCAACGTGTCCAAAAATCAAAGGAAAATAAACAGCACATTTTTTAAAATAAGTTTTTTTTAAAAAAATTCCGCTGAAAAGGTGTTAAGCTCACCTTCCTAAATAAATTCGTATTTAATCGATTTATTGAAATACGAAATTTATTTTAAGTTCGTAAAATAGCTAAGTGTCTACGCTTCACGACGATGTAAAAATGAAATGTATAGAGTGAAATCTCGCTTTCCTGTAGCCCATTATGTCTCAAAATGACGCGATTTGGTCACAAAACATAAAATAAAAAAAATTCTAATTCGAATTTCGAAAAAATCGCTTCGAGGTGCACTGGCTCTTATGTAGATACACCTATGTACCAAATTTTGTGGCCCTGGCTCTGTTATCTTATTCGCAACACGAACGAAAGACACACACACACACACACACACACACACACGCACGCACGCACGCACGCACCACACACGCACGCACGCGCACACACACACACACACACACTCTTTGTTTTATTATATGTAGAGAAGATAGATGATTAGAAATGAGAGAAAAAAGGAAAAAGTAACCGCAATTCAAGGTTTTGATTATATCTGAATTATAAACTATTTAAAACAAAAATACTTTATATCTCAATTATAAACTATTTAAAATAAAAAAGTTTTATATCTGAATTACAAACTGGACTTTCGTCGCAGGTATTGCTTACACCGTTATCATGGTTATTAAGAAGAAATTAGTGTATGGAATTAGACATAAGTGACAAGAATTTGCCGAGGATGATCTGACAAAAGGAAATTTTGACAGTTTTAAAAAACTGAAGCAAAATTTCGCAGTTAATATAACTATTCCTATTTTATGAGCACTTCACTGTTCAAATCTTCGAATTCTTCGTTTGCTATCGGCTTAGCAGAACTCTTTCCACATTTCATCAATTAATTTTCTTGATTATTTTAGATTTCAGATCGTGCTATTTATTTAATTAAATTTTTTGTTGATGTTATGATTTTCAGTAATGTAAAATACGCTTTTTGTTGGTTCATCGTTTTCAGCAAGTACAGGGCATTTTATTAATGTTAAGTATTCGAAAGAAGACGCCGTTACCTTAAAAAAAAGGTAGAAATGCTCATCTTAACTTCACTTTTATTCTCGTATTATTGACTGATTGAAATATTAAAGCAATTAATAATTAGAAACTGGAATTTACGTAATGTGAGTAAATTTGCTAAACTATAATTTCCAAGATTAGAGACAACTTCCTCAGCTGTAGGAACAAAAATGACCAAAATGAAGTATGAACCATATGTGAGAATACGAGCGAGAAATCTGGAAACTTTGCGTTCCTCAGATTTTTTTTCAAATCCGGACTACTTTTATAAATTAAAATGTTTTACTAACCACCTTACTCTTCACCCCTTCGTATGCAATTTTTTAATTTATGTTACGCCCAATATACTTTTATGTTTAAAATACAGTTAATTAAAATTTGCTTAATTTTACATTGGTCTTAAGTAATTTAGTTAATAGAAGAAAATTTACATTTGTTTTCAGTAATCCAAGGTTATTAGAATTTGAATAATCTTTATCTTAATAATTAAAAATTAAATAAATGATGCTGCTCACATTAATAAGATGGATGAACCTGTTGAATCTTGCACTGCTGTTCTGTGTTTGGATATATACTGATAAACTTAAGTCTCAGATGTGTACATAGATCAAGTTGCTTTCCGTGCTTTTTATTTGAGTTGCTGGTGAAAACCCTTTTCACCCAGATATGTAGAAGCAAATTGAATAATAATATTTAAAGCACCATTGCGCAATTAACTTTATTCTATTTCACTATAACTTAAATATACTTCCTGCTTAGAATTTCATTTTAAGTTTGTTATTATTCGCGAGTTCAGTTAAATAGTCTCTTTCACTAAATAACACTACTCTATTTTCACTAGCATAATGAACGTGTGGGGTTTTACTTATTTAATTCCAAAGTTCTGTCTTAGAACCCCACGAATACTAACAAGCGAATAATCGCTTAAGTGTGTGAATAAAACACGCAAGACTTAAGAAGGGTTCTCACCCCTTTATTTTTCAGACTATTTACAATCAGTTCTTACTTGGAACTTTACGCAAACTGCGTAAAATATAGTTACTCAAAATTAATTCACAAAGCTTGGCTCCACTTGGGCTTGAACTTAACAACTATGAAATTAATCTAAACTAGCTTAACTAAGCTATCTGAAAGGTATAGCCGAAGTTATCAGAAATCTAAGTAATTGACCCCTAAATATGAATTTAATCGGCGAAGCCAAGCAAGGGCCTAAGATATGGTCGAGCGTAGTAACTAAGAGAGAACGTAGCCAAAGGCAAACGCGCGCTAGTCAGGAAATCAGACTCTCTCTTTCGAAGTCGGTGAAACATCGGCTTAAATAGTGCTCTTATTGATTTGCATTTACTGCGTTTCTGAAATTACATTCTGGCAGGAAATGGTAAGCTGAAATTAGAATAAGATAGGAATGATGCAAAACTTAAAACAACTGTTAATAAACTTAGGATAAACCTTACAAATGGATCATGACTTGTTTATGACTCAATTTCTTAAAACTATCTTCAGATTTCATAGAAATTTATTAAACATCGGTTAACAAGTAAAAATTTACTTATCTATATTTACAACTCTTCTTTTTTTTTCTGTTAGCTAAAAAATTTAATAGCTAGAACAATTGTCATCTCAAAAGTTAGCTTTCAGAAAATTAAATTTCAGCTATTAAACCGCATGAATAAAATAATGGAATTTTAAATAATAACAGCATTTAGAAATTATTGAAGGTTTAGTTTGTTTGATAACATTATAAAAATAGCTTAAATGATTTGGATCTGATATTCAAAATTAGTTCATTAATGTTGGGAAAAATTAAGTAGTAAATAATAAATGTATAAAAACATAAAATTATTTTTCAAATTGTTTTCAAGTTGTGATCAAATTCCAAGTAATGAATGGACTAAATTTCGGCAAAAGAGATTTAGAAAATATTACTTTCGGTAAGTTACATTTATGAATCTACTTAAAGAAGTACATATATATTAAAAAAATAAATGAAAAACTATCGTGTTATATATATTATGGTAATTATTTTGATATAGTTCTTTTTTATTTAATAAAGGTCATGAAATCCGGATTTTGGATCATACATGTACATTTTTACAATAGAAAAATACTGTGCAGAGGTTTTGAAATCATATATGGTTTTGATAGATAGAATGGCATAAAACCTTTCGAAAGTTTGACAATAGTTTTTTTTTTCCTTTCAAAAGCAGGAATACAGCACGGACGTATTAATTAATGTACATGGTGTAACAATACTTTAAAAAGATTATTTTTATTTCCTTACATTAATATCTTAATGTTTTAAAACGTAGAATAAAAATATAGAGTATCAAACATGAAGTTTATTTTATTCCTAACGAAAATATACATTGCAGTTCTAAAATAAATTTCGGACAGCTGTCTGTTTATATTCTCGCAACGACAAAAGTAAGTTATTTGTAAGGATCACTGTAACACACAGCCAGTGTTTTTCAGATGCTTTATTCTCGTGATCCACATAACTGCAATTTATCGCAACACAAATACATTAAGTTCCTCTAAAAGAAAGAAAATGAAAGTTTTTAAAATTAAATAATGAAATAATGAAGTGATAGGTAATACATAAACATGTGTAGTATTAATAATAAATTGATACTTGTAAATAAATTCGTAATTACTATTAATTATATATAATCCAAAGTGTTTCAAAACCTTTCGCTACCTATCAACTTAATAGTCACACTGCAAAAACCATTGTAGTAAAAATGAGGAACATAAATTACTTCTACAAAGTAGAGTTGAGTCAGGATGGAAATAGCATCGGCGCTACACTTATTAAGAAATAAATAAATTAAAAAAAAAAATTAACACCCTCATTTAAAAAAAAAGATTTTACGTATCAAAATTTCGAATTGTCAAAGTATTACTGTGTAACGCACTTTTCATAAGAATATACTAAAAAGAAAAACGAATGTTGAGTAATTTAGTATTTATTGAGCATTTAACGTTTATTTTATATTAACATTTATTTTTAACATATGTTCACATTTACATTTGAAGTGTTTTATATTTTTTAAAGAATATTATACGAATAACGCTCATTGTTCATATTTATATTTCTGTTAATTAAAATACCAAATGCTTTTAATATTTGTGTAGAACGTTGTGCGAATAGCATACATTAATGCCATATTAGCCCTCAGCCCTCATTTATATAAAGCTGTTTAATATTTACAAAAAATATTCATCAAATGACGCTTGTTGACTTTTGCCTTTATATATGTACGAAGCATTAACAAGAAGGATAAACCAATAAGGCTTGTTGTTTCTATACAGTTTAATATTTATATTAAAAGTTTTACGAACATCTTTCTCGACGTGAATGACATATTTTTTAAACAGAATTGATGCTATTCTTTAAATTGCCCGAAATTGTTTTTCGTCATACATTTGCTGCCATCTATCGGTGCGTATATGCATTAAATCATTGTACGCAATAGAATATTATATACATTTGTTACTATTATTGTTAAATATGCAGGAGAATTTGATCAATATTTTATTTTTATATTTCATAATTTTCTTATGCACATTTTTATTTAGAGCGAAATATCAGCATGAAATGAGAAATCATATTGTTTTCCCTTCCGTTTAGATATTATGAATGTGTAATTTATTTTTGCATATCTCAGTAATATACCGTAAAATATTTTGTGTATTCACGTAGAGCAATATTTATTATTTTAATTCAATTTAATTACCATTTGTTATTATTATTTTATTCATTTTAGTTATTATAAAATAACATTATTTTAATTCAATTTATCTATTATTTTGTTTCATTTCAATTTATTAATTATTTTAATTCAGTTTACATAATTTTGAAAAAGCATTATTAATTATTTTAATTCAGTTTTCATAATTTTGGAAAAGCTTTATTAATTATTATTATCGTTAACACATAGGATAATTTGATGAATAATTTTATTTATGTGCTTAAATCTTCATAAATTTGTTACATACAATTTTTTTAGTGAGAGATAAATAGGAAATAGAAATTCGATATTTTTTTCTTCTGTTTCGACGCATTTTTTTAGTTCGTTGTTTCTTTCAGTAAAATAATATAACATATTTTGTTTATGAGTTTAAAGCAAATTTTATTTTTTAAACAGTTTAGATAAGATTAAAAAATTAACTTATGCTCAGTTTAGTTAGATTAATGCACGTTTTGCTTTTACTCTATTATTTTCCACACTATTCGGGTTCTTTTGTACTTCACTCTCGAAATGTACTTGTTTACGTTAGACAAAAATTAACCGCCCAACGTGGGGCTCGAACCCACGACCCCGAGATTAAGAGTCTCGTGCTCTACCGACTGAGCTAGCCGGGCGTCAAACTGCTGTAACTTATACTAAATTTAAAGCAATCATACCGATCTTAAAAACTTTGTATGTTCAAGATGAAATATTATTCAAATTATTTCAGCTGTTTTTACGTATTTCTGCAACGCAGACCTTTTAACAGTTTATTGCTATATATTAATTATAATCTTAATATGACATTTGATGTGAAATTTTGCATTTCCTCTACAGGGCCGTTCCTAGATCATTGGCTAGCCGCGTACTTTTCTAAGAGTGCCGCCCCCCCCAAATTAAAAAAAATTATGCTTAACGATTAATAAAATTTTTGTTTCATACTCATTAAATACTTACATATGACAAATACATACAATGAATTTAATGAATTTAAAATATTTAGTCGTGGTATCGCGAGTGTCCAACTGCCCCTGATTTTTGCCCAACGTATATTCGCGTACGTTTTTACGAGTTGCCCGCCCCTCCCCCCGCTAGGAACGGCCTTATTTCCATGGATTATAGAATTTTCAAAAGGAAGACAATTTATTTTTTTACATTTTACAATAAATTTTGACTATGTCAGGTCTTTAAAAACTTAAATTTTAATGAATATTCTCAGAAATATAATTCGATGCATAAAATATGAATTCACTATTTCTGATTAACGTAATGTTTATTAAAGAATTTCCAGAATTACCGAAGTTAATTCAAGAGTAAAAAAATAAAGCGTCAAAAAAATTAAATGAATAAAATTTCAAAAAATGAATAAATAAATAAAATATTATCAAAAAAAGTGCAATTCGGTGAAACTCAATAAAACGCTATTCTTTTACTCATGTAGTATTAGCTATATCAGAAACTGCATAATTAAGAAAATGTAGTATATTAAAATAGTACTTTTAACTGCAATTTTTGAAGCAGCTGAAGGTATTCGAATACCTTGAACTTCTCAATTTGCTAGTCGTAAATTCTTTACTTTTTTAAAATACAAGGCTGGCGCCAGAGCATATGCAACCGTGCAGCCGCATCGGGCGGCAGAATTTCGAGGCGAAAAAATTTGTAAAATTTAGGGAGTTACTGGAGGCAGATTCTACCAATCGAAGCGATTACACCGTGTGAAGAAAAGCTTAGAGTAAACATGAATTATCATCATTATGGGATCATTTGGATTTAATTAATCAAATTCTAAAAGGTTTAATTTAATGTCTGAAAAACCCTTAATACTACATTTATTTAAATTTTTAATGCTCCACGGTAATTTTGATAAGCGTAATATATTTTGTATTCTGAAAAAAATTGAATAACCCGCATTTGAATTTTTTTTTTTTTTTCGTCCATTCGTCCAGCTCGGAAGGACTATTAGTCTCTGACTTTTTCGTCGAATATTTAGATGTTCATCAACATTCAAACAAACATGCGTCTAGTATTAACACTGAAGTCAAAACGATTAGGATTAACCCTAGAGGCAAAACGATGCCCCGAATCAATCTTTCTCTGTGGAATCCATAGTAGCGATCAGGGTTGCCAAAATATTCTTAGCACGTTTCAAAATATCACGTGATCCGAAGTTTCGTCGTTCTTGAAGCAACTAATAAAAACTTTTATTTTCCATTGACAGTGAAATCTAGGTTCATGAACTTAATTCGTTCCCGAAGATACCTCATCTTCCAAAATATATCAACGTTTAGACGGAACTTATCCGTGCTTGAAGACAAAAATCTTTCGTTTTCTGTAATTCGACGAAGGTTTCGCTAATGAGACGACAAAATGACAAATCGGTATCGACCATTCGCAGTGCATTTAAGTAATTTCCCAATGTAATGTAAGTTGAAAGTATCCAGTATGTGAAATATCAACAAGTATTTTTAATTGATTTTATCTACAGGCAAGTGATAATCACAGATACATCTTCACACTTTATTTTGATAACTACTAAATAAATTTTTACCAGGTAGAACTATCTGTAGAGTTACCATATTTTAGGAACGAGATTCCTAGGACATCGGCATTTGCGCGGGAAGAGGGCCACCCATAACTTTCTACGTTTTGTATATATTCCCTATAGTATAGTATATGTGTTTCTATATTCTGAATTTATGATCTATTTGTGATTCACCAACAAATTAAAAAATGAAAATTTGTTGATATTATTATGTCTGTATTCTCTCCGTTCCCGTTAAAACGTTTCTGCGACTGTCTATACATGCAAATGCTAAGGAAGTTTCTGCAAATGCTTAATTATGAAAATAAATTTCAGTGGTTAGAAAGCTCATAATGTGTACATTATACAATGCTGTATGATAGGTAAAAGTTAATGTGGAGGTATAATAAGACATCATATAGAAAAGACAGAAAAATATTCAACACATTGAAAAGTAAACTGCATGCGTTTTGCAGTATTGTCTACTCTGAAGACGATAGGAATGGGTGGGTGTCATGCTTCTGTTGCTTAGCTATATATTTCACTACATGAATATTTCAAATTCACTTTCAATTTTAAATTCTGAAAACCAAATGTTATTCATCATTAAATAATAAAGAACATGTATATATATAAAGAAACATTATAGGAGGCTAAAAATTAAAAGCGAATTTTTATATCCGTCCTGCAGGATTGAAGTAAAATAGACTTAAAGCATCTAAAGTTAAAAGTAAATGTACAGTATTAATAATTGCAACCGTGTATAAAAGTTTAAACACAATACCTAAAACAAATCAAAATTAAAATAAGAGCTCATACTAGTACAAGCCTGAATAAAAATGAAACTCTAAAAATAAAAATGAAAATGAGAAAGGGAAAAATATGCAAGATAATAAATATATAAAAATATAAATTAATATTCTTCTACTGAAACTCCAATTCAGAACTCATCAGGGTAAAATGAATTGAAGCTTCATAAAGGTCGATTAATATGTTTTGAAAACTCGTTTCGTTCTCCTGGTTCATTTGAGGTCAAAACCCGAAAAAAAGAATCATTTAAGACATTAAAATCTTCATTTAAGACATTAAAATTCATAAAAAATCGAATCTCAAACGTACCGGGATTTCCTTTACACTTCAAAGGTGTAAACGAATAAAACATTGACATTATGCTACATTGACTACTCAAAAAAAAAAAAAAAAACTCGCAAAATTTTATTTTATGTAAAAAGACCATTTAAAGAAATCAAATTGATCTAAAATCATTGTATGCAAATCCGAAATTCAAAAGCAAATAAATATAAAGAGCAAAACAAATTTTTCATTTCAACAACATTAAAAAATTGGATGGTCTCCGACTATGCTAAACTAAACTTTTAATACCAAGAAAACGAAAGACTTTTCATAAATGTTCTTGAAATAAAATAAAATTTCAGCTTTTATCAATTAAGAACTGGAAACCAATTAGAAACAAAAAGTGAAAAAAATCTCATGTGTACACCACATGACTTCCTTGTACGGAATATTAAAGTATAAGCATTTTGCATTTCATTTAAACTTATCATTAAATCTACTTCGAATTAAATTAAATCGACTGAATTAAATCTACGATCGATTTACCATTGAACTGAATCTACTTCGTCGATAGCGCATAAACCACAATAGAATAAATGCACTCTTTAAAATTCACTATATTTGTTTACCATAGCGACACTTTGTCGCTACTTTTATTTAACAGCGTTACATCTCATTCTCATTTTATAACTCAGAATGCACAAAAATTTCGTATATCATCTGAAAAAATATCTAATCGATGCCACATCTTCTTTTCAAATACTAAAATAAATCTAAAATGATGTATAAAAGAAATTTAAATAATAATAATAAAAAATAAAAACGGGAAAAAAAGATACAGTTTTTTACAGCCGATTAAGTATTTCTCATTCAATTAATTCAGTTCTCACTTCGCAACAAAACCAAACTACATAAAAGCTCAAAATATCTGTATTAAAAATTACTAAGACACTTATTTTCTCGAAAAAATTCCGGAATTGATTCAGCATGATTTACACTCTTTGCAAAAAAAATCGAAGCATCAAGAAGGACTTTTGCGATCGTGACGAAATTTGGTATGCGAAAACATCTTGATCGAACAGGAAAATGACTAAAGTTTTAAGGCAAATGAACAGGAATTGCGATCATAGCACGCACTTCCAGTGCGCAATTCGCAAAGTATGAAACCAGTAATAGAGGCGGAAAATTTATCATTTTCTTTTTCTTTTCCGGTTCTTGCCCACCAGCGGCCGAGCGGTAAAGACGCTGAACACTGGTAGTTCGGTCCGAGGTTCGAATCCCTCGAACGGGCCGGCTGCATGGGCGTTTTCGTGGTTTTCCCCATGTGTAACGAGCCAGTTTCCCTTAGAAAGTCCTCTACGAAGGCATCCCTCCCCTTAGGCAGATAGCCCTCGTGTGCTTTGCCATAATTGAATAACCTTTTCCGGTTTTTTTTTGCTCCCATTGTAATTCCGTAAAGAAGTAACTAAAGATGTCATTACAACGATATCGAAGACTTTACATACAACTAAACGCCTTCGAACGTGATCGTATTGTAGGGTTGCGTAAAGCTGGGTGGTCATTCGAGCAATAGACCGCCACCTGCAGCGTACAGACACTGCTGTGCAAAGATGTTGGCAACAATGGTTGCTACAAGGAAGTTGCCGACGAAATGAAGGCTCTGGAAGGCCAAGGAGCTCAAATGCGAGGCAAGGTAGAATGATTGTTCGCCAGGCCGGAACCGCCCCAACGGTATCATTGTCGACTATTCAACGCATTACAACCAAAGAATCTATAGGGATTTCCCTATAGGTTCTTTGTTACAACCACGTCTATACCTCCCGTGGCACAGTCCATCTTCTCACGGTGCTTGTCTGAGGCGGGGTTAAGCTCACGGAGGCTTTTAAGACGTTTGCCTTTGATCCCACAACATCGGCAGAGTCGTCAGGAGTGGTGTTGCAGCCGATCATCATGGCTGCCATCAAACTGGCATCGTACAATGTTCAACAATGAATTCCGCTTCACTCTTGAAGCAGATGACCACCATGTTCGTGTCTGGAAAGGACGGTGCCAGCGGTGCCAATCAGCCTTTGTTTTACAAAGGCATACAGCCATAATCTGTAGCATGATGGTGTGGCCGCTATTTCTTATGACAGCAGGTCATCTTTAGTCACCCTCCGTACATCTTCAACAGATCAACGATATGTTGATACCTTCCTCGCGGCCGGTTGCATTACCCTTCATGGCACGTGATCCTGGGGCCATTTTACAACAAGATAATGCGAGGCCACATACCGCTCGCATATCTCTTGACTGTCTCCGTGCGGTTCATACTCTTCCTTGGCCAGCAAGATTCCCAGACCTTTCACCAATGGAGCATGTCTGGGACATGGTAGACCGCCAGATTCGGGCACCACAAAATTTAGCAGATCTGGAGCGACAACGGATGAATGCCTGGCAGAATGTGTCGCAGGATGACATTAGGAACCTCTACCACTCCTTGCCTCGACGAATTCAAGCATGCATTCCCGCTAGGATCGGTTCGACCAACTACTAATTTGAACACTCAGTGGGTGATTATGAGCCGTGAATATGTACTATAACCTTGATATTTTAATAATTTTATTATCTGTGTATAAGCTACACACATATTCAATTTCATTAAAAGCAACCACTTCCTTCATGGTGCTTCGATTTTCTTGCAAAATAGTGTAATTCGCAATAATAAAAGAAGGCGTTATCTTTGTTGTCGCGAAGCTTAGTTTCTCTAGATTGGCAACAAATCCACTATTCCGCTAATTTTCAAATATAAACAAATATGGCTGCTAGGCCAAAAAAATTAGGTTTAGCCGCACTTAAACAACTTTTAAATTGCTAATAATTCTTTAACACGAAGGTTTAACAAAAGGTATAAAAACCTTAAGCGGATGATAAGAACAACATAATTCAATGATTTTTAAAGCAAAACATGCACAATTTATAAATATGTAAGAATAAATAAACTGAGCTCACTGAGCCGAGTAACAGAGTAGATATACACTGGTGTGCAAAAATTAAGGACGAGACGTTTTTTTCAATATAACTTTGTACAAAAGCTTTCCAAATCAACACATTTAATACCGTAAGATCCCCAATACGTAAGGAAATGAGTAATGTAAGCAACACTTACTAAAAGAGAAATCAGAGGGATAAAAAGAAGCTTTATTGAAAAAGTAGTATGGAGCGCAATGCGACTGAAGGCCGAAACATCCCTGTGATGGGTGTCCAGCAAGAAACATCCGGTCTTTAATAGGGGATATGATCTCCCCTGACTGCTAGGCAGGTTTCACATCATTTGTGCACGCTGGATATGTGGTTGTTAATGAGCTGTTGAGACACTGCTGCTCGTTCCTCTTGTAGCACCAATCGCAGTTTCGGAATCGTTACTGGCGATAAGTTACGTGCTGCCACGGGTCTCCCTAGTAAGTTCCGTACATGCTTGACGGGATTTAGATCCAGAGACCTTGCCGACCAATCCATGTGTTCAATATCTTCACTCTCCAACAGCTCTTCGACAGTAACTGTGCGATGAGGTGGAGCGTTGTCGTCCATGAAGAGGAACTGAGGACCCATAGCCCTTGTGAAAAGACGCATGTAAGGAAGAAGAACCTCGTTACAATAGCAGTCCCAGGTGACGAACCTCCTTGGGAGATATGAAGGTCGGTCCGGCTACCAAGCATTATGTCTGCTCGAACGAGAACTCCGCGACCTCCAAAACAGTCCCTTTTGATGATGTTGAAGGGGTTATTGCGTGTTCCCCGCTCTGTCCAGATGTGTATGTGTCTAGAATCGCAACTCAGACTAAATCTGCTCTCATCTGTAAAGAGTACTCGTCCCCATTCATTGTCTCTCCAATTCCGGTGTTCCCGGCACCACAGAGAACGCCTTCTCCGATGGGCAGGCGTTAGAGGTACACACCGTACAGGGCGTCGTGCAAACAGACCACCACCGTGCAGTCTTCTGGCCACGGTAAAACGCGATATCGGTCGTCCAGTCGCCTGTGTCGTGTGTCTAGCGATTTCTCCCGCTGTCTGCCGCCTGTTTCTTCTGGCCTGTAAGGCAATATACCGGTCATCTGCGGGTGTGGTTCCTCGTGGGCGACCACTACTAAACCCCTGGATAGCTGTTCCTGTAGTTTGAAATTGTCTCCAAAGTCGTGAAACGATGCTGTGAGCAATTCCGAACTCTGCAGCCACACTTGTCACACTGCGGCCTTCCTCCAACTTCCCAATGATTCGACCTCGGGTAAAAGCATCCAGATGTCGTCTAACAGATTGATTATTCGCCATTTCTCGCTGAGACAGCAACTCGGTGTGATTTTAACTGCTATACGGCGTGCAATCTCTTTGCCAGAAATACTGATCTTACACCAACAACATGCTTTATACTACTCAGACACTCCCCGATTACGTCTACTTGCATATTTGCGCATGTGCTACCGTACATCACCTTACTTAATCTCCTGATTGGTCTTTCTGTGCGCTCTGCCTCTTCGTTCAGCTGATATGCTAATTTTTCGACTTCGTCCTTAATTTTTGCACACCAGTGTATATGTACATATATTTACATACTTTTTGTGGGGCTGATTGCAACAAAAATAGGAGGTGCACATCTACTTATTATAGATGTCCTATATACAAAATTTCAACATTCTGAGGCTACTCGTTTTTGAGTTATGCGAGATACATAAAATCCTCTTCAAAATCCTTTTTAAATCATAATTCTATAAAGTTATAATTTTTTGGGGACTGAAATGTAAGGACGATTTTCTAAACGAAAATATACTTAATTCTTCGGATGGCCAAATGTGTCATAATTTTGTCTCAGATCAGCAGATATTTATTTATAATAAATTATTCTTCGGAAAGTAAATTTATGCCGTGAAAAAAAATTGCTTTATGAGTCTTCAAAAGTGCGGTCATCTATAAAGCAGCATTAATTCTAACCAGCACTCATCCATCAGCACCTGGTTAACTGCGAGGTTGCAGATGCCCTCTCTTTCTCCATAAGAAATGTTTCTTCATTTCTGGAGCTTAAATCATTACATATAAATGTATATAAATTCTCGTATTAATTTTCAATTTCTAATTATCGCGTAGGAAAGGAAACATAAAACTATTGCAAACTGAAATTAGGAAATGGTAATACTTAATGAGACTGTGTTAAAATTATTAAAAACTTGTAATAACTCCAAAAGAATTTTAAAATTTGTAATGGTAATTTTCATAAGCAAACTGTATTAAAAATTTAAGATAATAAGTAATGAGCAAATTTATGTTTGAATTGAAGTGCATATAATGATTAATTTGCAGCAACCGAATTTATTATAGCAACCTTAATGGTGTTCTCAGCAATAATGTAAAATGTCTGTTGTAACACAAACTTGTATGTGTACTGAACTTAAACCCTTGTAAGAACCCTTATGTAAAAGTAACTTTTAAAAATATTTCATTAAGAATAAATTGAGATATGACAAAGTTAAAATTTTTTAAATATAATTCCATTTTATGGACACTGCATAACTGTTTATGTTAGTATCTATATCTTTTTCCTGCCCATACAATAGACTGATAGACCACATGAGTTTCGTCCTATTAATATCTAACAGAATTCTTAAGCATCATTAACTTGTAAGACTTAGGATAGGCTTGTAAGGAGCTCTACTATACTAAGGTATTTCTCCCATCTTCTCAGCATGCCTTCGTGGTGTCGTGGTCAGTACACTTAAGGCGTATTTGAGAGGTTCGCGGTTCAAGTCCCGGCGAGGGTATTCCTATTTTTTTCACATCTCCTGCTTCGGAATAACCTAATATCTCACAACTAAACGAACTGCCTAACAACTAAAGAAACTGAGTTTAAAAAGGGCTGTGTGAGTTGGAAGGTTTGGGAATTACTTGTGTATGCCATTTTGCTAAACTTGGTTAATTTGGACATTATGAAACTTGCTTGAGGGATCTACCATATTGAGGAAGTAATTCTCATGCAGAATAAAAATCTTAATTCTGCTCTACATAAATTATAGCTGGAAAGCTTTCTTGAAAGGTTAGTCAAAAGCGTATTGGTTAATTTAATTTAATTTTGAATGATATATCATCAATTAATTTATCATGAATTTAAAACATTCTAAATTTAATTCTATTTTTTTCCTAATTTGAAATTTATTCATCTCTGTTTTCGTAATCTTATTTACTGTTTTGTATATTTCTTTTATAACCAAACCCTTTACATCCCAAGATGTAACCTGCTTTTTGAACTAATGCCATCATCATGCTTTCCACATTTAAGCAGAATATTTTGCTTTTTTACCATATTTTTATGCATGTGAGACACATTATTTGAGTTTTGGGACATGCATCTAGAATTTTTACTTTCAGTCTAAAAAATTCCGGGTTCCTGTTTCTGATTTCCATTTACTAGCAGTTGCAGAGACCCTAAATATTGCAAACAAACAGGAAACAGTGTTCAAAATTAATGTTGCTGCAAAATATATAATATTTATCATTTATTTCTTTTTTATTACACTACTGTAGTAATGAAAAATACAAGTTGAAGGATAATATTTCACAAAAATAAGCAGTATGGATCACTCTTGTAATATTTAAGATGTCTTATTGGTCGGTATGTTGAGTATTGTTTACAAGAAATCAAAATATGGGCGCGTAGTAATATTTGCATGTGTGTGATAAACCTTAATTATTACCTTTGAGTCAGATTTTACATTTAAGCTGATTATTCTTGACTTCTTCAGTAATGTAATCTAATGGTTTAAACTTATTATGAAATTTGCAAATTATTCTGCAACAGTAAGTTTTTCATACTGTGATTAGTGTATTTCATCTGCTAAGATCTGTTAAATTAAATATACTTGCATTCAGGAATCCTGGCTAGGTGAATGCAGTTGCATTTCAGTTACCGTAACATGCGGAAGATAAAAATTTAATATATTCGTATTATTTAAAATTAGTGAAAAGTATGAAAAAAATTATTGCTGTATTATCACATGTGTATAACTTCAGGGAGGAACGACAAGGCATGGTTACAGCCGACAACATCGGGGAGAAAACAACGCAAAGCGAAAACGTCGTGCTACAAAACATCGTGTGAGAAAAGAAAGCAAAGAGAAAACATCGCAGTTCTAAAACATCGTGGTACAAAATATCGTAGCCAAAAATAAAACGGTTCGAAGACTTCGCAGTTTAAAAACATCGTCGTCGAAAATATCATGGTAAAAAATAAAGTACCTACAAATCATCACATAACGATAACATCGCAAACATGCGTTTTTCAGGCTTTAATAATTGTTAATGAGTATTCGCATAATGATTTATGAGAGCAAGGTGAATAAGGATAATTTTTACTTTCATATTTTTATTAGCTAATAAATTTTTAAAAAACAAGAAATTTAAACAAACAAGAAATAATTTTCACTATAAAAGTATCGGATTAACAAAAGTGAAGAATATAATACCATAATTAGCAATTTTTTTATAGATAAGTTCATGCAGTTACTTATCTTTCTTTTTCTATTCTTTTTTAGATTATACTAGAAAAATTATCAGTAAAACTTTATAAAAAATAATGTATTAATGACCTTTGTTAGTTAACCATGTCAGTTTAAAATTAAGTGCTATAAGTTGTGTTAATTTTTTATGCTTAAGTTTCTATTTTACATTTTCAGCAAATATTTATTAGTTAATAAAAAATATGAAAGTGAAAATTATCCTTCCTTCCATCTTGCGCTCACAAATCATTATGCGAGTTTTTACAATTATCATTAAATTTTACAATTATTAAAGCCTGAAAAACGCATGTCTGCGATGTTATCGTCATACGATGATTTGTAGGTGCTTTATTTTTTACCACGATATTTTCGACTGCGATGTTTTTAAACTGCGAAGTTTTTGAACAGCTTTATTTTCGACGACGATGTTTTGTACCACGATGTTTTCTCTTTGCTTTATTTTCTCCCACGATGTTTTGTACCACGACTTTTCGCCTTGCGTTGTTTTCTCCACGACGTTTTCGTCCGCGGTGTTTTTGCCTCGATGTTATCGGCGGACACCTGTAAGACTTCGTACTTTTCTTTGACTTTGTGGCAAATACTGAGTATTATATATTTACTGGAAAGAATACGCTGAACACCATCAGAAACATTTACAATTTGGTACAGTTGATTGCCCATAATATGAATCTGTGGTTTCCTTTTATGTATAGTCTGAGATTTCATTTAGGTTCTTTCTGAATCATTTAAAATGCAAATTTCAGTTCTAAAATGTCATGCCATTGATATAAATTTTGACATGTAAATAACAATTGTTGTTTAGTTTTGTTTTGAAATAAACGGTTGATCTTACAATGAAATGCTAAATAAGGTAACGTTTAATAAACGCAGGACTTCACAAATTTACAATTAATAATTTACGAAATTCAACCTGAATTTAGTACTAATTTTATTTGAAAAGTTAATTTTATTAAATATTGCATGAACTAATATTATTGAATAGACCAATTTGCTTTCAAATTGCATTGAATTATACTATGTACAAACAAAATGAATACCAAGTAAAGGTTGAATTTTGAAGGTTTTACTTAAATTGTTGCTTTGATAACGGAGGATTTCTGGTCTTTCAGTAAGTCATTATCAACAGCATAATTAATAATGTGCCTATTTTACTGAGAAAGGTACGACTTTTTTTAATTACTGATAAATTTTAAAGAAATTTGCAACATTTGATAACAAAAGTATTGTTGCGAAAAATTCGGCGGTTGCGCCTGTATGTAAGCTTTCCGGCATAGCACTAGGGTTGCCATAAAATAGTGTATGGTAGGGTTGCCAGATTGGCGACTTTATCGCCCATTTGGCGACCAAATTGGCGATATCCCATGGTCCAATCGGGAAGCTTCTAGAATAACTTCCTGTCGAGATATCTCTCGAAACGTGTCGAACTTAAAGAAAAGCTATATAAACCCTTGCGTTTCTGAGAGCAGGCAGATTG
>KK120453.1:358012-386976 GCA_000611955.2 Stegodyphus mimosarum
TATATGCCTATCAACACTTTCGTTTGCTTTCGGTATGCAGTAATTTTCGAAAGCTTCAATTACTTTGTCAACATCTTTCTTATCTTTCTCATTTAAATCAAAAGTATTAAACTTTTCAAGCGCTTCTTCACCAATAACATGCAATAAAATAGCTACTTTAATTTCAGGCGATTTAGTATGACCACCGGACGCTAACATATAAATCTGAAATTTTTGTTTCCATTTCTTCCAGTTTTCACTTATATTACCTTCAAAACTTAGGTTATTTGGTGGCTTTAATCCATCCATATTTAATTTAAGACTTTAGATAGTCTAAATATACGTATTTATAGCCACTTCAATGAAAATAAATAACGAACTTACCAACCACGAAGTTTCGATTTTGTTGTAAACAAATTCTAATCATGCAGCAACACTGAGGATACTTTCAAGGTTATTCATAAATGACTTGTGTGGTTCTTCATAATTTTTTTTAGCTGCGGCTGCGCCATGTAACATTTATTTATATGTTAGATAAGTGGAAAGTAAATATAACAAGATCAGCTACACATTATTTATTATACTACAGTTACAACTAATGTTCCATACTACAGTTACAGTTATCATGCATTACAGTTACCGTTATCATAAATACTAAATTATAATTACATATGTGACACTTGGCACTTAAACCATAAAATTCAGTTCAAGAGAGATATCGC
Organism: Stegodyphus mimosarum; assembly: GCA_000611955.2. Taxonomy (NCBI): domain Eukaryota; kingdom Metazoa; phylum Arthropoda; class Arachnida; order Araneae; family Eresidae; genus Stegodyphus; species Stegodyphus mimosarum. Next base: position 358,714 of record KK120453.1, read on the forward strand.
AAAATAATTTTACATTGAGCATATCTTTAGCATTTCCGATACACAGTCTCACCCGCTGGAGATAAAAATGGTTTTTCTGTACAACGTTCCCATTGCTCGCTTTGAAATCTTTTAGTTTGTTAATCAAAAATTCGTTAAAGTTTTACAAAATATGAAATCGGTAATAAAACAAATTTCAAATTTGGGTTTCCAGATGCCCATATTCGGATGAAAACATCAATATTCAAAATATGATGGTTCTAGGTACCTCTGTTTTATCACAATGCGAGAAACATATACATGCATTTATACAGATTCTTCATTATTTAATTTCTTTAAATATAATACAGGGCGATAATATTTGATAGCAACAATTTGAAAAGCTAGATGCGCAGTTTTTACAAAACCATAAAACGCTATCGTTCAAGTTTTAACTTTTTAAAGAAAATTATATATATAATATTGTTCGTAATGGATTGAATGCACAAGTCGTTAAAAAGTTAATAAAACTTATTCTCTTCACAAGAAATAAAACAAAATACTGCTGAAATATTTCCTCAGAGATATTCGTACAATATCACAATATCTCACAGAATTCAATTCAAAGCAGAGAAAGTTAATCCAATCTCACAGCGAATTCGCTACAATCAATAACAGCATTAAGTAAACAATACCAATTCGCTTAAAATAACTGTAACTGAGCTGAGATGTTTTTGATCTGGCTTTCATAAGCTTTTTAATCAGCACGACATCGTTCTCTTAATTTCTCGATTTTTCTGGATTACAAAAGCAATTACAAGATATTTATTTATTAAATATTAAGTGCACGCGCTCTTGTACTTTTACTTTTTCGGATTAGTTTTCTTTTCAAATTCGTCACGCGCTGCGTTGCAAAGGAAAATAAGAATGTCTCACATTCATGTGACACGAGAAAAACATTACATTTGCCTATTATTGAACTTGTGTAAAATATGAATATGAAATGGTCTTATTTTCTTGATCACAGCTGGATTTGTTAAATTTGGCCAAGAATAGTATTAAAATTCAGTTCGTATCAAATATGGAAACCTTCAGTTTGTAAGCTAGGTAAGATCCCAAAAGTCTTAATTGCAGTTTTCCTCCTAATTTTATAAGCTATGTTTGGTTACAGAAAAAAAATAAATAAATAAATAAATAAATTTTTAAAAAAATCTGAAAGCTTTTCGATTTTACGTTACGCCCAAAGGAGAGTTCTTTTAACGTTTTGTGCGTTGCCTTTATTTATTAAATATCATGTTCTTGGCCCTTAAACCATAAAATTCAGTTCAAGAGAAATATCGCAAAATAATTTTACATTGAGCATATCTTTAGCATTTGTAACATTTATTTATATGTTAGATAAGTGGAAAGTAAATATAACAAGATCAGCTACACATTATTTATTATACTACAGTTACAACTAATGTTCCATACTACAGTTACAGTTATCATGCATTACAGTTACCGTTATCATAAATACTAAATTATAATTACATATGTGACACTTGGCACTTAAACCATAAAATTCAGTTCAAGAGAGATATCGCAAAATAATTTTACATTGAGCATATCTTTAGCATTTCCGATACACAGTCTCACCCGCTGGAGATAAAAATGGTTTTTCTGTACAACGTTCCCATTGCTCGCTTTGAAATCTTTTAGTTTGTTAATCAAAAATTCGTTAAAGTTTTACAAAATATGAAATCGGTAATAAAACAAATTTCAAATTTGGGTTTCCAGATGCCCATATTCTGATGAAAACATCAATATTCAAAATATGATGGTTCTAGGTACCTCTGTTTTATCACAATGCGAGAAACATATACATGCATTTATACAGATTCTTCATTATTTAATTTCTTTAAATATAATACAGGGCGATAATATTTGATAGCAACAATTTGAAAAGCGAAACAACATTTTTAGTGAATCAACGGAAAATGCCCAACGGAAATTAAAATCCTTCTGGGGTAATTGCCCCTTTGGACTAAAAAAACTAATTTATTTACCTTTGCGAGAAAAATGACTGTTGCTGACAACATACATATGAATAAACTGTTGTTTTCAAGGATGAAGCATAAGTTGTAAGCATGCAAAATAACCATTAAAAATCTTGGAAATATTTTTTATTATGTGTCAGCAATATCAGTTCCAATACTGAAAGTTAGTCGCAAGAGTGAATACCAAATCTAGTGTCTTTCAACAAATTCTAATCATACAGCAACACTGAGGATACTTTCAAGGTTATTCATAAATGACTTGTGTGGTTCTTCATAATTTTTTTTAGCTGCGGCTGCGCCATGTAACATTTATTTATATGTTAGATAAGTGGAAAGTAAATATAACAAGATCAGCTACACATTATTTATTATACTACAGTTACAACTAATGTTCCATACTACAGTTACAGTTATCATGCATTACAGTTACCGTTATCATAAATACTAAATTATAATTACATATGTGACACTTGGCACTTAAACCATAAAATTCAGTTCAAGAGAGATATCGCAAAATAATTTTACATTGAGCATATCTTTAGCATTTCCGATACACAGTCTCACCCGCTGGAGATAAAAATGGTTTTTCTGTACAACGTTCCCATTGCTCGCTTTGAAATCTTTTAGTTTGTTAATCAAAAATTCGTTAAAGTTTTACAAAATATGAAATCGGTAATAAAACAAATTTCAAATTTGGGTTTCCAGATGCCCATATTCGGATGAAAACATCAATATTCAAAATATGATGGTTCTAGGTACCTCTGTTTTATCACAATGCGAGAAACATATACATGCATTTATACAGATTCTTCATTATTTAATTTCTTTAAATATAATACAGGGCGATAATATTTGATAGCAACAATTTGAAAAGCGAAACAACATTTTTAGTGAATCAACGGAAAATGCCCAACGGAAATTAAAATCCTTCTGGGGTAATTGCCCCTTTGGACTAAAAAAACTAATTTATTTACCTTTGCGAGAAAAATGACTGTTGCTGACAACATACATATGAATAAACTGTTGTTTTCAAGGATGAAGCATAAGTTGTAAGCATGCAAAATAACCATTAAAAATCTTGGAAATATTTTTTATTATGTGTCAGCAATATCAGTTCCAATACTGAAAGTTAGTCGCAAGAGTGAATACCAAATCTAGTGTCTTTCTTAAATTTTTATCGTTTAACCGTATTAAATATGTGACAATTTACAGTCAGATGCTGTTTTATTAATTTCATTGTTAATTTTGGTCACTAACTTTGCATGCTAGAAGTAACTGTATTAGTCTTTGAGCTATCTCATTGCTTCCAGTGCCTAATTAATAGAACAAATAGCACGCCGGTTTAGCACAAAGGGGGGGCATTATTACTTCCGTAACCAAAGAAGGCATGCAGAGCAAAAATAAGGTGGCTGGGGTTGTAAAGAAAGGAAAATGGTCGGCATTTAATACAATTTCCAAGAGGAACACTATAGACGGCAGAAGGGTGGGGACTCAAAAGTTTCATAGAAGGTAACAAAAATTTAAAGCCAAGAACAAGTACTTAAGAGAAAACAAGACTTCTGAAATAAACGGCCAATGCAGCTTGACGAGGAAAGGCGAAAGGCCCAGTGACTAATAACACCAGAAAGAACGCAATGCAGGTGGACAACTGAGCGACTACATGAAACTCTGCGATGGAAAAGGCCATTTGAAAATGAAGAAGTGCGGAGAAAATTCAAAAGATCCTGCGAACATGGAGAGAAGAAGGAGGTCAGCCGAGATTGTGGATGCTAGCAGCAGCAACAACATTTTCCCAAGAATAGTTCAGGACCACCAGAGAAATCTCCTGGATAGCGAAAATATACGAGGATAAGAGACCGAGCAGCAAAGAAAAAGGGTCATCGAGATGACTACCATGATAATCAGTCGCGAAGAAACCTCGGGAGAACATGATATTTCGGCCAACAAAGAATGAATTTGTGGAGAAGAGTTTCGAAAGTTTAGTATAAGAGCTATCGAGGAGAAAAAGTCATCACAGGCCTACAAAGACAAACAGACGTCATTTTAAAAATAGTAAAAGGGTGTTGTGAAGATCCTAATTTGTGTTCATTCACTAAAATCACTTTGGGACTGAAAACGGCAATTGTATAAGTTCCTTACCCTGTGTATACAAGTTGGAGCTAGGCAATTATTGTATATCTCTACTATAAAGCCGATAATGCTATTCTTTATTCTACAATATGACTTTTCTAATATTACAGTAATTTGCGTTATCCAATAAAAAAACCTTTTTATGTAAACTGGTGATCTGCAACCAAAAATATTCTATGATTATTGTACGTTTCTGAAAGAAGTTTAGCATCCAAAGTGTGTTTTAAGACCTAAGCTGAATTTCATACTTTTTAGACACAGCAATTCTATATCAATGAAAAAATGGGTGTACAGAAATACAGGGTATTCTTAAATTTCTTTAAAGCTATGCGCAAATCCAAACATCAGTAACTTTAGAAGAATACGTGATAGTAACACATAACACGCTGCATATAAAAGCAACTTTATTTCTACAGTTTTAATGAAATGCAATTCACATTTCTAACTTTATTTAGCATAATCGTCATCGATGCATCTCGAAAGCCGTTTTGCAAGAGCTTTGAAAATGTTCTGTAATTGCTGCTCATTGATTTCATGGATTTCTCCAGCGATTTTGATACTAAAGCTCATTTGAAAAATGTATCTTTGATGATTCAATAATCATTTGACACGAGCGCATAAAAAATAATCGTGTGAAAAGCGATCGGGGCAGAAGTAGATCAGTTTATCAGGTCCGGCTTCATCTGTTAGTGGTCATTCAAGAATCATCACTTGTTTGAAGCATATTATGCAATAAATGGAATAAAAATTGAGTTTGCGATTTAAAATGCGTTTCTATTAAATGGTTCCCGCCAAAAACACAGCGGCAAAAATATCATGCAAAAAACAACGCATGGCGAAAACATCGTCATACAAAGCATCGTGGGAGAAAAGAAAGCAAAGAGGAAACATTGTGGTACAAAGTATTATCGCCGACTAAAGTATTAAAAACTTCGCCTCCGAAAATAACGCAGTAAAAAAATAAAGCACTTACAAATCATCGCATGATGGTAACATCGCAGAATGCATTTTCCAGGCTTTAAAAGTTGTAAATACATATTCGCATAATAAGTTGTGATCTTCATTTCTCTAATTTTCTTTATACTGTATTTTTAATGAAAAATTAGCAGTAAAACTTTATAAAAAAGATTAATTTATTAATGATCTTTGATAGTTAACTATGTAAGTTTAAAATTGAGTTTTATAAGTTTCATTAATTTTCAACTCATTTTAAGTTTTTAATTGCTTAAAGTTTTCGTCTTACTTTTTCATTATAAAACTAACAGTAAATTCAAAAATATGAAGTATAAAAGTAAAAAGTTTCCTCTTTCCTTCTTGTGTTCACAAATCATTATGCTAATATGCATTTACAACTTTTCAAGCTTGGAAAACGTATGTCTGCGATGTTATCGTCATGCTATAATTCGGAAGTGCTTTATTTTTTACCACGTTATTTTCGAAGGCGATGTTTTTAAACTGCGAAGTTTTCGAACCGCTTTACTTTTTGGCTATGATATTTTGTACCAGATGTTTTCTCTTTGCTTTCTTTTCTCCCACGATGTTTTGTAGACGACGTTTTTGCCTTGCAGTGTTTTCTCCGCGACGTTTTCGTCTGCGATGTTTTCGGCCGTAACCCTATTAAATGTATATAAGATAAAAATTTAGCTTTAATATTTGACCCTTTAATCTCAATTTTAAATAGGCAAACTCTTTTTAAATTAATCTAATTTTATCACATACTGTAATCTGTAACCGTATACACTGGAAAATTAAATCCTCCATTTTTTTATGCTGAATTTTAATTCTAAAATTTGCTAGGGTCTTCTAATCTGGTATTATAATAAATGAAATTGCAGAATGAAAGGAGGGAGTTTAATTATCATATTATATACAATAATTATAGTGTTTAAATTTTAAATAAATTACACAGGTGATTATCGTATATATTAATATCAGAACCACTATTATTAATAACTGTTAACCACTCTTAATTATACTAGTTGCCTTTTGTAATTATAATATATCACTGTAAATTATAATGTGGAATGGCACCGTCCATAGCAATCAAATAGCACTGCAAGCTGTGGTAAAGAACTTTTTTTTTTCTAGTGATAGAAGACAGACGATTCCGATGATGACGCGATTAAGATAAAAGACGCGTCCATGACTCGACGTTCTAAGATGCAAACTTATATACATTAGTAAATAATTTTTTTACACGGCTAAATAAATACACGAAACGTATGGCAGAAAATATGGAATACCGAGTACTTGTCCACATCGTATGCCCATTATTATAGGCTTTGTTTAATGTTTCACCACACGTGGACTGTGCCTGATGCGTTACGAATGCATGTTCAACAAAATGTTTGTCTCATTTTTATGTACCTGCATCAATTTTATGCCTAATTCAACGTTAAATAAAAGAATATTGAAAAAAGTACACGATAGCTTATTGTCAAGCACGTATGGATGCTCTGGTTTGCATTTTCTGTTTATCTAAAAATGATTACACGCATATAAAAAAATTATTCACGATTATAATTGCATAAGAATTTTATAGCCATCTGCATTTTTGATATTAGCATTTGCTTTATATACAGCTAGAAGTTAGAAGTAGCTGGAAGGGGGTGATTTGCCCAGAGCGGCACAATTTTAGGGGCTATATTTTTTGGGAAACATTGTTGATAGGAGCTAGTTTCTACTTGGATCGCAAAGGGACGTAAAGAATAATAAGGCTCTCATTTGAATACAGAATTAAATTGAAGGAAAAAATAATTTTCATTCGAAGAAAAGTATTTAAAGAAATCACAGATTTCAGCTACCCTTACTATATATTTTTTATTCTGTCAAAACTTTTGAATGGAAATGATGAATATCAGCTAAGTTATGATCACGGTGACAATAACAACAAGGATTTTCCTTTGAAGAGACAAGCATTTCAAGAGTTTTGTATCCATTTTTGCTAGGAAACGTTACAGGAACATGAAAAGGCGGTTCTTTTGAATTTTTGCAATTATTCTAAAATACAGTTTCTAGAACAAAGTTTCAAATACCGTTAATTCTGGTGCGAGCTTTCCTCCCAGTTGTTGTAAGCGCTGCTGGTTGTGAGAAGAGCTTTTAAATAAAAATCATTTAGAAAATATTTTAACACTACAAATATTAATTTTGCTTAGTTTAATTAAAAACTATACACGTTTGTTTTGCATTGAAGAAATCTTTCTATACAGTCTACTTTATTGCAGTTGAAGCAATCAAACAGATGTCATTGCTGTTTTTGAGGCAAAAAAACAGGTAATACATTAATGAAATTTTAAAACGTTTGAGTTAAGTATTTGAAAAAAGAAACATAAATTTATTTCCCTGTATATCATTTCGGTACTTTTCTAGCTATTTGTTTGTATATCAAGAAGGGCAGCAAATTTAGGGTCCGCTCCGGGCAATAATAGCTCTAGCTATGCCAAAGTTTATTAACAGCGAAATTTAATCTTCATTCACTATTAAAAGTCAATGATAATTTAATTATTCGCAACGGTACTTCATACTACAGTGTTTTGCTTATCAGGCAGTAGTAGTAATGCATACTGAACATTTCAGTTAGCGCTTTAAAGTACCAGCAGAAGGTAATCTGATGTCACTTCCGCTTCCACCTGATAGAAGTGAAGCGGAAGCAGACGACAGACCAGAAACTGCTAGTTGTAGCAAAAGATAAAAAGCTGCGCACAAAATTGTCTCTTACAATTCAATGACCATATACACACACAACCATTCACTTGCCGTTTCCTTCGGAGACTACCACAGATTCTATCCCCCCTTTCGAAGCTATTGATCGGTGCATTTTCTTTTAAAAACACACGCATGCGTATTGGGGCCAAACTCGGACGTTAGATACACAGGCGTAGTAATCGAGGCATCTACGCGGAGCTGAGAATTACTGCTACACTTAAAATAATTCTTCAGTGTTTATTGTTTATTAGCTTTTTACCGGTACCTGCGATGCTAACAACGCCAGGCTGTTTTGTGTTCAGCATAATTAGTATTGTGATAGCTATTAGTAAGCTAGCTTGACAAATTTGTGCCATGCTATCGGGATATTAGTGTACGCTGTGATCTTACTCGTGCAAAATTTATGAATCAGTGTAATTATCTCTGTTAAAACCATGGATTACACTATCCAGCGCAGCTGCATGTGATTCTTCTTGTTTTGTCATCTCTAAGCTTGCTCTGCAGGGAAAGCGGGATTATAGGCTTATAATTGTTTAAGAGCAACGGTTTTAAGATTTATTGTGGCGAATATAACAAATAATAAGTCATTTCTTTTGCCTGTTCTAAACAGACGATTTTCTAGCATTAACTTTCACGTTTAATCATGAATAATTTTTCAGGATAGATGCTTTGTCAGTTGTTTAGAATACAGTTCAGTATTCGAGTTGCATTTTGAAACTGAAATTACCTTTTATACTTTTTTACTTGCACTATCGTTAACTCTTCACTAATTAAGAATATAGGGAATTAGGAGTATTTTTAATGTTTATATTTGCCTCAGAGTATTAAATAACATATCACATTTTATTAAGTACCTCATTTTTTATACCTGAGGCTCTAAATTTTCTTTAATTCCTTGATGACTATACAGAAAATATTTTATTAAATATGTAAACAACATGCATTGTATGCCAGTATAGATATAGTACAGCTTTAATCAATACTTTTATAAAATTCAAAGTAAAAGATTTTTTTCAAACTGCTTTTTGATATTTTCCATTTTTTTAAAGCATGATTACGATATAAATGCGTCAAAGTATTTTATACAGAATACATAAATGAATAATTTTTCCGAGTTTGTCTGCCTCAAACAACTGATTTAGAATAACAGAATTCGAGTGCAAAGTATTGTGATATCTCAAACAGCTTGGAAAATATACAGATAAAAATTGCTGATAAATAACCGGAAATTAAAAGAACTACCAAAGGAAAAAAAAAGAGCCTGTCAAACGTACTGTCATTTGAGAATAATTTAATACAGCGAATACGGCGTAGACTGGGACCAGTAAATAAAAATTATATTCGGAAATTTAAAAAAAAATAGTATACTGTGCCTACAACCACATTTATTTAACAACAGACAATCAGCTGATCTTAATTCTTCAATATGGCGGCTGACTACGGAGAAACAGATCAGACACTTTTGACTTTAACTGGAACAAGAGATGCTTTAAGAGCTTCCAGTAGATCCTTAAATAATTATTATGAACCAGAAATTGAAGAAACTATACACAAGGTAAGATTATCTACTAAATTATAAATCTGTTAGTAAAAATGATGCATTTACGTTGAGCTATGCACTGAATGTTTTATTCGATTAACACACAGCTGTTGGATTTAATGTGTGTTTGTTTACTTTGGAATTAATTTTTATCTGCTTTAATATATGTATATATACATAATTTGTTTGGGAAAATGAATAAATTTCTAGTGCAGTTTGTGTTGGTGGACTGTATGACAAATAAGTATTCTCATATTTATATTTCGTAAACAGAAAGTTTAATGCTTTGTTTTGTAGTTTATTTCCATTCTTTTCAGAATGCATTTTTAACTTGAACAGGTAATTGTAAGATTAGAAATATTTAATGCATCATTCAAAGTTTTAAAAGATATACTTAACTCTTATTTTTATTGAACTGCTAGTAAGTGTGAAAATAATCGAATTTTTAAATTCGCTATAATAATTTTATTAATCTGATGAAAATGCATATATTCGTTTATTATTTTTATTACTCTTTAGGTGATCAAATAATTGTGCACCGATAATGTAAATTAGACACTTCTATGAGAGAAAATTATTCTACAGAATTTATGGTACGAATTTCCTATAGTTGTATATCGATAATCAATATCAAAGAGTGTTTAGGAGGAAAAAAATGGAAGAAAAGAAATTTGCTTTTGAGGATCACAGAAACTTAATTTTCAAATGTATTTTTAGTGCATTTTCATATAATTATTTTTTTTCTGAAGGACCATTTAATAGTGACATAAATAAATACAGAATTGGGATGCATTTTAACCACATTCGTTTATGAAGAAGATTATTTAATGAAATTATTAATTTCTTAAAAAAGTGAATCCTTAAATAATTATTATTTATTTTAGTCAGCCTTTTCTTGAATTTTAGCAGCTTTACAATTTGTAATAATTACAAATATGTACTACTAATGCCGTGCATTTTGTAAATTGTATTTGCATCTCTAATGTTATAAACAGCGATATGCAGGCGTGCATTCGTTACCGAGGTACCAAATTCCACCCATTCTTAAAAAAATTGCTAAATCAAAACTGTGTGTTAAATGGGAAAATACACTAAATATGCATATGAACATGCATTGAAACATAAAATACTGTGTACTTATCTTTGTATGAATTATATAAGACTAAATGAAATATTTTTAGTACAAATAGTAATGGAACTTAAAATATTTATTCAATAATATATATATAGTCTACGCAATTTATTCTATTCTAGACTTTCCATATAATCTACGCAATTTCTTTTACATAATAATTAATCACCATATTTATAATTGTTTCACAGTAATTTTGAATCTTATATTAAAATAAGTTTTTAACTTGCTTGTCCTAAGCTTATTATTATCATTTTGCATACATAAGAACTTGCGATGATGATATTTCATTGACTATAAAATTTGGTATAATTGTCTTTTTAATATTGAAGGCAATTTTTTACAGATTTTTCTCACGTATCATTCCTTAAAGATCTATCTAGCATGTCCTTGCTTAAAACTGTCAAAAGTATAATTTATTTACCCTCCTAGAGCATTAGTACTGAACTTTTTGTCTTTATCAGATAGCGTTTAAGAAACATTAAGTAGGAAATTCTGCTCGATTTTATCTGCCTATCAACTGATCAATGGAATTTTAATTTATAGTATATGAATCTTTATAAAGATTTCTTAACAGATTCGTCTTTTAGAACCGAATTCTTTGGAAAATTTCTGAACTCATAATTCTAATTACCTTTCATAAGATTAGTAAGTAACCTTGTAAAGATTTTAAGTTTTACTAACGTTTATTTTATTTTAAAACTTTGCTATCCTCTCTTATTTTCCATTTCCGGCTAGAATAAGCCGAAAGAGAACTGTTTATTTAAATGAGGTTGCAAACTGTAAAAGTCTTTAAGACATGGCTTTTAGCCAAGAGAGAGAGAACGACTTCTGGCTATTTTACCACGCGCGTGCTTTTCATGTCTGCCTTTAAGGCCGGAACTTAGTTCTTGCTGATAATTGAAAACGTATTGTAGTTTTTGCATTCAGCTCACTACATACGTATGCTAAAAGGCCAATCTTCGCGTTACTACTCCTGTAAAGCATCTAAGTTTAGTTCTTATTTAGTTAAGTTAGTTTAATACTTATTTTCTAAGTTTTAGACCATAAGTATTGGTCTGTGTATCTCGATGTGCGGAAAGGGCTGTACGCTGTGTGAGAAATAAAGATTAAATTTCACCCGTCTTTTCCTTGTTGTATTTTCTACACACGCACGAACATAGCTTTGAGTAAACTCCTTGTTCCTACTCAGGACTCCAGTTTCGTTTGCAAACAACACAACCTTGCAATTAAATTCTTCAGTAACATAACTCAATCTCTCTGAGTTTGAGTTTTCATTATGTGATGTTTATTTCTAATCAGCAAAAATGTTTCAAATTTGCCATTCCAAAAGGAGAAAAAAATTATTTGCCAAGTTATTATGATTTTGCAGGCTTCTTGTGATACTATTGTAAAAATCCAGTAGTATATCGTCTTAAAAAAAGTCATAATTTCAGGTAGCGTCGTTATTTAGCAGACATTTATGATTTTCCGTGAATAATTGATATTTTTAGTATTTAGTGTAATATTCTGACATTAATTGTTCCAAAATTATCCTTTTCCATCCGAAACGCTTTTTAACTCCTTTGGTACTGACTTTTAGCTATTATATTATTTCTGAATTTTCCTCACTTTCTATTCATCATTGCAATTAACCAAGGGGTTAAAAACACAAAACAGTGATAGTTTCTCTTCAGGTTTGATTCCCTGGCGGAAAAAAGGTCTTTATGCCCCTCCGGTCTAGCGGTGGATGAAAGTTAAGTAGACTGTGTATAACATGTTTTTTTAACTTCTGTTCGATGATTTCTGGATTATCACATAAAATAAAACTTATAAAAGCACATCATCTGCATTGTTTACTAACATTAAAAGATAATATAAAAATGTACTTACTAATCCAAGTTTTCAACCAATGCTCGCAGATGTAATTTCTTATTATTGGCGCTTAGATTTGTTAATTTGCAAGTGAATAGGTAACTGGGCTTTTGGACTAAAGAATGAAAATATGCAAGTTGGAAAACTGACAACGTGTTCCGCTATGGACGCAATGATTGAAATCAGGGAGCGTAGTATTCTTTAAAGATAATGTGGTTTATAAGTGTAATCAGTTTTCATTTATGACTCAAATTCATCACATAAGTGTCCGCCACTTAAGTATGGCAGACAAGAAGGAAGGTAAAAGTTCTCCACGAAAGCAACCCTTCTCTTAGACGAATAGTCTTAACGTATTTTGTCATGATCAAATAAACCAAACCCTCAACTTCAGATTTCTATAACCATTACTTAAAATTCCATATTTTAATGTTAATCAACAGTAAAATAAGGTAATTTTATTATATTAAATAATGCTTTTGTAAAAATGTTTTTAATCATTTTTCAATAATTATGCCAAAATGTACTTTATACTTGTATTTATGTAATTTTAATATATTTATTGCCTTAATTTCTTGGACATATTTCGAGATACACATATATGCATTCTTACAGACATCACTTAGAATGTAACCGCCCACAGTGCTTGGTGGCGTTTTATTTCATGAATCTCGGTCAAAGTTCGTGTTAGAAAAAACATTGAATATAATCGTCCTTATTTAAGATTTCATTTTCAGTTCGTTCCTTATTTGTCTCTCGAACAGTTTTATGTGTTTTAAGAGAGGGAATGATTCCTGTTTGGGTTTACCTATACTGTTTGGTTTACATGTATTTACCTATACTATTAAGTGGAAAAGAATCTACTACCTCAGTGTTAGAAGTGGTAATAACTCCAATTTGCATTTGAACTAGGTTCGTTTGCAGTTTAAAGAATAGTACTAAATTGAATTACTTTAAAAAACAAAATTGAATGAATAGTTTAAAATTGGGAAAATTTGTTAATGTTTTATTACTTGGGAAGTTGAGGTAAGTTAATTTGTTAAGTGGAGACATTGTATTTTACTTTTGTTTAGAAAACTGAAAAAATTGGGATTTGTTAAATAGAGAAAATCATTAAATCCCAATTCGTTGAATCGGAACTACTGAGTATTTGTGATTTATTTGCATAGTAATTTATAAATGTTCATGGTAAAAAGAGAATCTGAAAAATTACTTTTCAGTGCCGTACTTTTTAGTGTGGGTTTTGATATCTCTTAATTTCTTCCAGAATAAGAAGGCTAACCATGCACCTTATTTCGAAACTTTAGTTTGAAAATAGTTTTTTTTTCTGTTTTTAATTTTATAACAAGAGCATAAAAATTTCTTCCGGTTGTGAAAAGCTAATATTTCGCTATTAATTATAATGGATGACTGAAGACTTAAAAGTAACATCTAAAAAGCTTATCCTTTCTTTCAAAGAAAAGTATTTAGGTCGACTGAAAGAAGATACTGGCTATTATGGCTGGACACAGGGATTAGCAACAGGAACAGAAAAGAAGATTACCAAACTGGGCGTCAAAAGTAACTGTTCCCAGATCAGAAAGAATAAAGTTTGCTCCAGTATTATAACATTAACTTTGATATTATTAAATAGTTTCGGCGCCAGTAATGGTTCGTATTACAATTTACAAAACTATAATACGACTTATATATTGATCCCTAATACTATAACGTGGCTTATTTCAGAGATTCGGACACTAAAAAAACTAAGCTTATTTATTAGCAATTTTCGAAAGACAAATTCCAAGGAAAATGTTTGGTGCAGTAAAACTTGTTAACACCTGGAGGAAAAGAATAATTATAAACTTATTAATTAATAATTATATTACAGTATTTACGAGGATTATACTTTTATCCAATAAATTAAAGTTAATGCAGTGAGATCTGATGGACAACTTTACAAAAATAGACAGGAAAATTCCATTTAAACGTTTTAACTAGCGTAATAAATTCCACTAAACTTTTTAACAATCGCTAAACTATTTTACTTAAGACAGCAGGAAACAGCAAAGTTGTGACCAAAGTTGGGACACTGAAAATGATTTTAAACTCAGTAATTAAAATCTAGAAGGAGAACAAACTGAAAGAAAGTTTTGAAGAAGACCTTGATTCACTATGGGCTGTCGGATCATTATGATAATGATGAATTATTGTAATTCATCAAGTACTTTTGGCATCATAAAATAATACAGCATAGTCTTTCGATATGGTTTTCTGTCACATTGTGATAATTATACTAGGCTACCAGGGTATTCATTATCCACGATATTAGGTAAAATACCAGTTTGACATGCATTGGAATTCCGCGACACATGAGACTCTTTTTTCCTCTCTAATTGAAACTGTATGCTACCTAACAAACAGAGAAATTTAAAAGCAATATATGTGCATCTTAATCTATTAGTATCAATCCTCATTTATGTGTCTGTATCATCTTTCAAATCGAAAGTATAAAATATGTAAATATATACATGCAGAAGCTGGTCAACTGTGGTCTGTAGAATCGTTAATAAAATCGATATTGCTGAAAATATTTAAATTCTATCAATGACGCTTATATCACGTTTATTGCATAGGATGCTTACTGCATAACGTTGCTCATGGACGCCAAAAATGCTATATTGTCGAATATTTACCTTTCGGACGGTAATATACATCGCTGATAATACTTGTATCACGTAAGACATTCCATTTTTGTATTGTATCATTTCGTAAAACGATTCAAATAACGCTTCTAACTTATCCTTACTTTTGCGTTAAATTATTTTCGCTACGTACACTGCTCGACATTGGAAATGCAACACCAAGAAGGAGTGGTCAGAAATTTCTGCAAATTTTAGAGTAGACGCACGTCACTGAGTTATGCGAATGATGTGAAATGTGCAGTTCTCCGACGCACGTGAAATAAGATATAAGGAAAGGCACGTGCAGAATGGGCAATATTCGTGTCGTTATTTCTGCCAGACGAATTATTGAAGAAAGTTGGTTTTTGTCCCGCAGGATACGTGTAATAGGAGAGAATGCCAGGCCGCAGTCAACGAAGGCACTTCCAGTCGATAGACGATTTTACGAGGGATATGGTGATCGGACTGAGAAGGGCGGGTTGGTCCTTAAGTCAAATCGCAGCTGATACCCACATGGACGGTCCTTACGTCAAATAGCAGCTGATACCCAGATGGATGCGAGCACGGTGCGTCGGCTATGGCGAACACGGTTTGAACAAGGAAATGTGGGATGAAGGAGGGGTGCGGGTGCAGCCAGACTGACGTCAGCACGCGTGGTTGACGCATCCGCCGACAGGCGTGGCGGTCCCGCAAGCCACTTGTACCACGATTCTGCAGCATGTGCAAGATGCCCTGGATGTTCTCGTGTCGACGAGAAACATTTCCAGTCGATTGGTTGAACGTGGCCTGCACTCAGGGCGCCCGTTAAGAAGACTGCCATTGACCCCACAGGATAGACGCCAACGTTCAGAATGGTGCCGGACTGGAGCGATGTGGATGACAGAATGGCGAAATGTCGTGTTCTCAGATGAGTCACGCTTCTATTTATCCAGTGACAGTCGCCGCATTCGTGTGTGGCGTCGACGTGCAGACAGATCTAATCCGGCAGTAACTGTGGAACGCCCCACCGCGCGACAACGTGGCATAATGGTTTGGGGCGCTATTGCCTAGGATTCCAGGTCACCTCTAGTTCTTATTCAGGGCACCATGACGGCCCAACGATACTTGGATAAGGTACAATCCCCTACCTTCAGGGGCTGTCTAATGCAATTTTCCAGCAGGATAACGCCCGACCACACAGTGCTCGCATCTGCCAACATTCTCTGCAAGGTTTACAGATGCTTCCCTGGCCACCGTACTGTCCTGACCTGTCACCAATCGAACATGTATGGGATGTGATTGGACGCCGTTTGTAGACTCTGCCCCTGCCTCGTGCAGAAGACGAACTGCACCAAATGGTTGAAAGGGAATGCAGAGCCAAGCCTCAGGATACCATTCGGACTCTCATTGACTCTATGCCTAGACATGCTTCTTTGTACATCGCTGCCCGTGGTGGTCCTACATCCTACTGAGCCGACGCCGTTCTCGCTCTGTATTCTGAATATCATTTTGAAATAAAGATCACTTATTGCTGCTTGCTGTCTCTGTCTTTTTTCCAAATTTCATCAATTTCTGACCACTCTTGCTTGGTGTTGCATTTTCAATGTCGAGCGGTGTATATTGTTTCGTTTATAATGCTTATAACGTTACTTCCTTGACAACGCCGTTGTATATCCTGCACATCGTTTCGTTTTTAATACTTATAACGCTTAAAAATTTCAAGCTGTCGAATACTTACCTTTCAGACGATAATGCATATCACTATAATGTATAATATGTAGAGAGATAGAGAATCGCACCAGAATAATTTTGAAAACTTTGTGGTGTGACAATAAAATGTGGATTCTTTCAGATTTTTTTAGTATGTGTAACTGATACTTTTTATAGACATGCATATTGTTAATATCGCACTGAACTATGGCATTCCTCTTGTGCCTCGCCATGTAGTGGTTAACACATTCAGCTAACAAAGTAAAAAATACATGTTTCGAATACTTAGAAAGGGCAGAGTTAATTTTTCAGTCTTCTCTTTAAGCATAACAATCAGTGGCGTCTGAACTTACATGGTGGACCATAAATCGTGCTCTCTTGAATTTTGTTTTTTGAAATTTGGGTTTCGTCCTCAGAACCTTTTAAATGTATGTGGCGAAACTACAACAAATTAAAACAACTTCCCCTTGCGTATCTTTGTGAGGCACATCCAGGTAGCTGATTTGAAGACCCATGGCTCAATTTACCGTATAATTGATTTTTAATGTTTACCGCTCAGTAAATCTAATAGGCTTTAGAGTGTGTTTAAGCGAAGATGTTAACAATGTAATTCTGTAATATATTACAGAACTGTATGTAGGATAACGTTTCGCATTCCGAAAGAATTTGCTAGATTGCTTTGAAGATCTGTTCTGTAACAGATATTAAAACATTACTGATGTACTTTGTTGAACTGCAAAGTAAAAATATAAAATTTTACACTTTATATTAGCGTTTAGAAAATTGCTACATTTTTGCGTTACTGAAAGGTATCTCGGTATGTTTTGATTATGAGCAGACCCACTTTCAACATTTGCAGAACTGCTGTGTTTTGACGTACTTTCGAGTGTACACGCGGCGATAGCCAACACATACATGTGCGTACTACTCACATATTTGAATGCGCTAGTAATAATATAATACTTCATTGCTCATTTATCGCGCGTGGAGCAATTTTACTAGTTCTGTTACAATTTTGCTCCTCGGCGTTTGACGTCGGAGGATCATTGGTTAGCAGAAATGGTGATGCTGAAAGACAGAAATAGTCGAACGGAGCTGGAATTATATGCTTTATATTTAACCATTTATTTTTCTTCCTTGTACGAAGTAAAGGGAGCATTGTAATCACGAAAAATTTCGGGTATCTTATTTGAACGAAAATATCCATTCTGACCGCTCTCGAATCCATTTGAACGATGTTTTTGCATGACATCTGTACGTACGGACAGAATAAAGGACTGTTTTTTTTCCAGAACTGATTCTAAAATGGATTTAAACTGGATTCAGAAGAGATTTTTCATGACGTCTGTACGTACGTACGTATGTATGTTACTTGCGTAATTCAAAAATGAGTAGCATTAGAACGTTGAAAATTTGTATATGGGATTGCTATAACATATAGTTGTGCACCTCCCTTTTTCCTTCCAATGAGAAACACCAAACGTATATAAATGTGTGTGTATGTATGTATATAGTAAAAAAGAAATATCAAAGGACTTAAATCTGTTCAAAACTGATTCACTTTATTTGTAGTATGGATAGATTTATATAACCAAATTATTTTAATTTACTTTCTCATTCATATTACATCGTGTTTCCGGAATTTTGATAGGCTACTACAAATGTTTTTTAGGACTTTAACTAGGTTTCAAACTTACTTTCTCTTCATATATATTCATATATATATATATATATATACCTACTCTGTTACCCAGCTCGGTGAAAATGTGTGTGTGTTATACCTATTTTGTTACTCAGCTCGGTGAGCTTAGTATTTTGTATTCTTATGTGATAGTAGATTATGCTTTTTTGCTTTAAAAGTGATTGAATCGTGTTGCTCTTATATTCCAGTTATGAGTTTTATGCCTTTAGTTAATCTGAATGGAATAGTTGTAGAATTATCAACAAGTTAAAAGTTTTAAGTCGTGTTAGCTCTAACGAGGCCGCCCTTCGTTTACATTTGAAACTCTTAGTAGAATAATGAATAAGTCAGTTTGTGCACCAACTTCAGTCTCTTTCTGCCGAGTAGGAGCAAACGTAAACGTTCAGTTTGGTGCACCGAATAATACGTTTTCTTGCCCGACGGCCAAATTGCTTATTTTGGTCTACAGACTCTAATTTTAATTGTAAAAATAGAAAATTAATTTTTAATTGTTTTTAGCTGTATATAGTGTTTTAAGTTTTTCTGTATTTTACTCTTTTTAATGAAGTTGCTTTGAGTTTTTGTATTTTTGCCTTGCCGCGAAGTAGGAAAACGAATTAATTGAATGAGAAATATATCTCTAATGAAATTCGGAGACATAAGTTTAAATGAAATGCACCAAAAATGCGTATAATTTAGTAGTGCGCACGAGGAAGTAATGTGGTGTCGGATATTTTTTTTTAAACTGATGACTTTAAAAACGCAAATTTTAGTCATACAGATTTTTATTTTTCTGATAAAATTGATTGTTTTTATGAACAGAGCAATACTTATGACCCGTAAAGACAGCCAAAAAATTATTCTGTAAGTGTATAATATCACCAGTGGGTTGCCGACTTCTCGTGAGGATACAGATAGCCAAAAAGTATTGTATTCTCCTCTGGCTACTTACTTTTTATGAATGTCTTTATATTCCTTCCGATTTATTCAAGATCCGATTTTAAAAGATGGTCTCCGGTTGCACTTTTTTAAATATTTGAGTTTTGCAAGTAACGATGCTCATTATTTGCTATTTTCTAGTAGTGATTCAAGTAAAAAACTTTTAATAGCGTTTTTAGTCATGTTTTACTTCTCTTCTGTTTCACTGAAGTTTAATTAGACTTCTGTTTAGTGCGAAAATAAAAAAAAAAAATTCGTCGACACAAAAGAAGATTAAACTAATGCAAATAGGTTAATTTAATTATATTTAATTCTAACAAATTAGTAAACTAATGTAATAAATTTATTTAATTTGCATATGTAATCGAATTCTATTATAACAAACCTCATAAATCGCTGTTGTACTGAAAAAGGATAACGTTTTTAATTTATGCCTTTTCCTCTACTGGTTTAACTTCTAGACAACAACGAAAAAATTCTCAAATAGTAGCTGCAACTTCTCAGAAACCGGCAGCAAGAAGTAAATGGACATTTATAAGTCATCCGAACATCCCCCAAATTTAAGAAGTAATTCATAAATTGCATCCACTCATAAATCACAATAAATGTGTCTGCTGTTCTTTCCTTCGCTGTTTTATCAGCTAAGCTTTCGTAGCCAAGGCAACGGCTAATGGCAGAGGCGTATATAATCTGCAAAGTTTCCCTGAATAAAATTCTCCGCATCACCAAGAGGATGCTCACTAATTCGTTCGAAATCTTCATTTGAACTCATACGTATCGGTATCTTCCAAAAGACTCAAGTCCTCTTGTTCGTTTGGTATTGTTATTTAAGGGGATAGTTACGAACCCACATCAGACAAAACATATGTAAAATAAATAAAGAAAGAATTATGGCACGATACTTCCCTGCACTTATACATGCGACTGCATACGCGTTCGCAACTATTAAGAGCCAACTGATAATCGGTCAGCTAAAAAATGCTTTTGTTTTGTAAATATTATGGCAATAAAATTACAAGACGATATTCTTACACGTAGTGAAGAAAATAATATCGGCTTTCAGGTGTCAGTAATACTTTTAGACGAATCTCAGAAAAACTAATAATTAGTGCTCTAATTTGGTGCAGAATAAGGCAAAAGAAAGGTAAGGGAATTCTAGATGATGTATTTAGGTGAAAACAACAAAGTATGAAAATTCACGATTCTGGAATTCTGTTGATGAAATATTTTTCTCGTTCAAATTGACTTTCTTTCTTTCACGCTTATTTCCTTTTCATTTATGGGTAATACCTTCATGTTATCTCTTTCGATCAGGATTTCCTTTCGGAATTAGTATGTAACTCTGGCCTTACATTTCCTTTACTTTCCATATTACTCTTTCAGTGGATTATTTGATACTGCATATTTCCCTCACGTGTCTAATATGGAATAAAATGACACAGTAGAACAAAACTGCTTTTCGATGTCTCTTCTAAGAAGTGTATTATCCAAGGATAAAGAAACTTGTCAAGGGCAAAAATTTCTGAGAAACTATTTTAGTTCAATCCGCATTAAAGATTTTGGGGCCTAGACATAACATCCTTTCAAGTGCCCGATACTCTTGTTCCTAGATAGAGAAAAGTAAAAGTGTTAAATTAATTAATTAAATTAAATTAATTATTAAAAACTGTACACTTAAAAAAGGGATATGAACATTTTATAAGCTTTATAAAAAGTTAAAAAATTTCAAATAAAGACATTTTAATGATCCATTTATAGTAAAACACAGTAAAGTTGTAATATAATAAAATTCAGTTAGCTCTACTAACACTAGGTCAGTTAACTCTACTCTGAAATTCAGTTAATGTATTACACGATCTGTTAACCGGCAACAACGAGACCTCACTACTGAGCCCTCACTAAGCCTGAGATATTCTCTTTTCTGCCCTTAAATGAAGTTTCACTCGGCATCTCAATACGGACAGGTGGGGTGCAGTCTCTCAATTCTAGTCTGGTACTGCGTTTTCACTTTCCTCAAGGTATTATTGATTTGACCAGATTTCTTTCTTTTGAAGGCAATGAACCGAGATTATTGCTTCTGTTGCTTTTAAACATCTTCCAGTCACAACACTTGAGGCTTTTTGTTACTTTCTGGGCGTCATTGTGATTTTCTTTTTGTTACCTTCTGGAGCGTCACTGTCCCCAGTAGGGCAAATCTTTATTGGGTCATGATCGCTGCTGAAAGAGTCCATGATAATCTTCTAGTTTTATTATGCTATATAATCCAGCTGGGCATAGAGCAAGACCAATGCAGGACACTAATCAGAATTACATGAATAGGGCTCCCATTATTGAATATGTTGCCGAATAAATTGAACATTATTGAATAAGTTATTGTTATTGCACCATCACAGCACTTCTTTACCCCTCACGTTTTACATTTTACTTTTTTAAATGTTTGGATTATTCATATCAATATTCATTTCCCTTCCTTTAAGGAATAGTACGTAATCTCTTATTCCTTTGTGACATGCTTTTGAGAAGGGTTCCAGTGATAACGCCGTCTTATACAATAATTCGGGACCTTGCACGCCTCATTACTGTATCACGTAGTCATCACAAATCCCAGCCGAGAGCTTCGAAGTCACTAGACAAGCTGTTGGCTCTTTAAATGCAGGAAAGCACAGAGTGGGAAATTAATAACTTCACTTGAAAATAAGACTTGAAACACAATAAACTAATTTACGAGAAAAGCTTCTTTTCTCCTCTATTCACCACTGGTACACTCACTGCTGGCAAACAAACGCAAGGACGTATAGTCACCACAGAAGTTTGAATTACGATTCATTTACGGCGCTTCTCTGATTTAGAGCTAGTGTCCCCTTCGCATTTCGTTAACTGACGTCATCCGTATAACACATAAATACTGAACAAGACTGCTTTGAAGGGGATGCAGAGCAAATTTCAATCAACTGAATTTAAAAAAAAAATCCCCCTCCAGCTTTCTGTTTGATCAGCTCAGTGATTTTATGAGTGTATTCACGACTACTAGCTTGTTCTCAGTCTAAATTCTATTCTTTTATATGGAGAGTAAAACAAATTTTATTATTATTTTTTCAGATATAAATGAGCAGCTTTTTTAAAAGCATAGAAAAATACTAGTGACAAAGTTAGAAATAAAATTATATGAGTAAGAAAAATCAGTGCCCATAAGCAGTTAACATCCGAGCCACATTTGCAGTGCATTTATATCTCGACGACTTCATTAAAATATAAAATTTAAAGTACGTAACTCCAGCACGTACAATTAGCTTAGTCAATATGCATAATAAAAAGTGTAGAAATTTTAAATCATCAGTTTTTGATTTTGAGATAATTTCATAAGCATAAAAGGAATTCTTATGGTTAAAATGCACAGTAGTATTAAAGGAGAATCAAATCTACCTAGTTTTACATAGTACGTCGTTTAGACCTCACATAAAACATATCGGATTGTTCAGAATTTCGTTTGTTATTTTCTTCACACTAGTTCCCGGATAAGTTTTCAGTTGGCAGAGGTGGAATGATTTTTGAAGTGATAGTAACTGCTTTTCATTTTCGCTTGACTGGGATTCTGAACTTCGATTACCGGATCGTTAATAATTTGTTCTTGAAACGAATCATTGCTCTTCTTGAGCTGTTGCGCGTGGAATATCATACTATAACAAAAAAGGGGAAATATTAACAACAGTTTTATAATCGAACAAATATTCACTAAAGGTTGGATATGTAAAACATACACATTTTACACAATTGTTTTTTAAAATGAACTTCAGTATTATATTATTTCCCAAGGATAAAATCAAAGTTTGATTTAGAGCAATTTGAGTTATTATTTAAAGTAACAGGACGAATATTTGCGTTTCCTGTTGCAACTAAATACAGTAATGATGAACATTTAGTGAAGCAAAAACAGTTTATGTGAAAGAATGTGTATCAAAAGTTAATTACACTTTGAAGAACTATTTGCATTGAGTAGACTGCATGCCTAAAAAAGCGATAAATTAACTCGCATTATTTGTATCACACAGAACGGAACTAGATTCAGCAATGGCCGAGCTGGTGGGTGCTGAACTTTGGTCTGTGTTCGATTCGAAGCGAACAGGCTGGGTGCAAGAGTGTGTTCTGTGTTTTCCTTTTATATAGTATGGGAAAGAACTGGTTTCCTTTAGAGAATCCTCCACGAAAGCATCCCTGCTCTTAAGCATACACGTGCGTACATAAGCATGCTTTGCTGTAATCAAATAAAACAAACCATGCGTAAAGAAAACTAAAAGGGTCGGATAAGTTTGCTTGGCGCAGTCGATGTTCTCGATGCATTAACCACATGTGGGAATTTTTGTTGACGCCGAGATTACTTTGAGTGTTGTCTGGGTACTGATGATTTCGGTTTTACTTTAATTTCAGTAGCGCAAATTTCTAAGAGATACTTTTCCAATATATGACATGCAGTTCTTTGAAAAATGCTACTCTTTTCACCAATAAGAAATAAAACGTACGACGTTGTAAATTTGGCGTAAGCCAAACCTATTTGTTACTTTCATTCTTATCTTCTGTTTGTGCTTTTTCAATGTTGTACTTTACACATCCAATTCACATAATTGCGGGATAAGCGGCTGACTTCTGCTATTTTGAAGTATGATTTGTAACGAAATTGTTTACCGGGTATTAATCAGTCTGCCTATTTAATATTAATTTAATCTAGCAAATAAAATATAAAATATAAGGTGATATTTCTACCCTGAAATAGTTAAGGTACTTGCGCATTATCCCATCGACCGTGAAACGTTCGCCAACTAATGCGATTTAACTTCCAGTTTTGGAAAAAGACTGAAGTTACAATACACTCATTACATCTGCGTTTTCATTTGATATAATCCCGATTAATTCTCTATAAGCCATGTAAAATCAATCACATTTGTGACTTTGTTTCGGTTCATCTACAGCTGGTCGAGAAAATTAACATTTTTTAAATAGGGAAAATATGGCCGACGAAAGAGTAATAGATTGTAACAATTATCTGTGAAAAGTTTGTAGTGATATTGTTCTAATCAGAGCTTCCGGTAAAATACGCTCTCAGACCCCCCCAAAAAAAAACCACGCACCAAGAAGAAGTTATCCGAATGGGACGAAAATCGGTAGAAGTGATGTACATGTACAGAAAAACAAATGATTACAGTTAGAGAAAAATTGGATGATTTAATGAAGTGATAGAACTTCACAAAGTGAAAAAGTCAGTAACGCCTTTGTCCACCTCAAGCCCTTATGCAAGCATTTATTCGGCTTGGCATCGATTAATAGAGGTTGTGGATGTCCTCCTGAGGAATATCGTACCAAACTCTGTCCAACTGGTGCGTTAGATCGTCAACATTCCGAGCTGGTTGAAGGGCCCTTCCCATAATGCTCCAAATGTGCTCAATAGGACAGAGATCCGGCGAACTTGCTGGCCAAGGTAATGTTTGGCAAGCACTAAGGCAAGCAGTAGAAACATGTGCAGTGCGGCGGCGGGCATTATCTTGCTGAAATGTAAGCCCATGGTGGCGTGACATGAAGGGCAACACAACATGCCTTAGAACTTCGTCGACGTGCCGCTGGGCTGTAAGCTTGCGACGAATGACAACCAAAGAGGTCCTACTATGAAATGAAATAGCACCCCGGACCATCACTAATGTTGTCGGCCTGTCTGCCGGAAGACAGTCAGGTTGGTATCACACCGCTGTTCGGGGCGTCTCCAGACTCGCCTTCGCTGGTCATCGTGGCTCAATTCAAAGGGGGACTCATCACTGATCACTATTTTACTCCAGTCAGTGACATTCCAGTGCGAATAAGCCACACAGGCTTGACGTTGGACAGAGGTCAATGGTAGTCGGCGCAAGAGGTGGCGTGACCTCAGCCTCCTTTCTGTGAGCCGTCTATGAATGGTCCTTGCGGTCACTGAAACACTACTTGCACGTGCAATCGATGATAATGATGCATCTGGGGCTGTGAGTGCCGCTCTGACGATTGCTCGGTCTTCAAGTTCTGTCGTTTCTCTAGGCCTACTACTTCCTTCTTGATGCAGTGTGCGACCATGGTTTACCTATTCCTGCCAACATCGTCTAATAGTGGTATCGCTGCTGCTCAAATGTCGAGCTATTCGCCGATAAGACCAACCGGCTTCTTTGAGCCCAACTACAGGACCTCTCCCAAATTCTGACATCTGCGCATATCTTTCGCGCACCTGTACGCGAGGCAAAGTTACTGTCTACCAGAGTACACGGAATGAAATTCTTGAAGAATTTATGCCCTGGTATCGTAATTTCTCCTCTTAAATATCCTGCCAGTTGAGCAGATCAGATGCGCTGTAGCGACAACCGTTCATTCATTGGCAGCCAAAATGTAAAATTTTTCATTTTCTGGCGAAACCTGTTTGCATATCAATTTGTGTCCAATTTCCTTTATATCTTCTAGGTGCGTTCGTGGTGCGTCTTTTTTTTTTTTTTTTGTCTAAGAGTGTAGTAGAGTTTAATAAAATAGAATAAATCGATGAAAGCATTTTTACAAGAAAACGAAGCGGATCAAATATTTCCGCAACTGTGACTATTAGTGGACTGTGTTGAGAGGCTGACGAATGTTTTATTTAACCGTTTGAGTCCCAAGCAGCACAATCGCACTGTTAAGATTTTATGTCGAGAAAATCCACTACATTTCGAACAACTATCCACTACATTTTGAAGACAACTGACGGTGCGTTACCGATTGTTGAAGTCGCGCGCTCAGATTTACTGAAGGAAGGGCATCACACAGATCCTTTTAATGTAAATAAATAGGTAGATTAATTTTAATATAAATAAATAGGTCATTTTAAAATAAGTAGAATAATACTGTAATAATACATTACAAAATGAAATTTTTTATTTCATTGTTACCTTCTCAATAATTTTTATCGAACAAAACTTGAAATATTTATAAACTTACAGTACGCATATGTACTTTATAAATGTAATTTTAAAATTTATAGTAATAATGTATTTATAATAATTTAAATGTACAGATATATTTTATAAAATGACGAATTACAAATTAACAATATTTTTGTGTTATGAACAAACAATTTAAATGGAGAGTAACAATTATAATTTGTAATATCGGCGTTTATCAAAACATGTTGGATGATTTCCTTTTTTTTTCACAACACGCAAATGAAATACACCAAATTTTAAAAAGTTAAACAGTAAATCTAAATTAATTTTTTACTTACTTTTTGCGTTGCTTCGACTTCTGATTTCGAAACACACAATTATTAACAATGAGAAACACTTACCCAAGAATGCGCCAGATCGTTTTGCTAACAGCAATAAATGTGACGGAGCGATGAGAAAAAGATGAGAATCGCGTTACCTAACAATTACAAGAAGCATTATTGCTCCAACTGAGATTCATTCACGTAGGATAAACAAAGCGCTATCACGCCGCTTAGTATTTCTCGACATAAATTAAAACAAGCGCAATCGCGCTGCTTGGGTCTTTTCGTACTCATTTAGAGAAAGTGCGGTTGCGCTGTTTGGGATTCTTCGATAGTGTTTTTTTAATACTCCTTGGGACTCAAATGGTGCAATTAGAAGTGAGGCTCAATGACGCGAAAACGACTATGCAGGTTTGGTGGGATTTCCGCCAACGTTCATGTTTCGATAGCAGCTAACTTTCAAAGTCGAGGGGAAAATACTTGAGTATCTACTTTAAGTATGAATTTGTGTCTGAATTAAATTTAATCTAATGCATGGTAAGAGAGCGCCTGTGATAAATTAAAAAGGATAATGGCTTATGCATTTGACAATGGAATTAAATTAATAGATTTCGTTATTTAGGTGTCTTACTCTTTTATTATTCGAGTTATAAAATTGTAGATAAATTTTGTAAATAAAATTATTTAATCTAATATTCTCATTAAACTATATGGTAAATTATTTTTCTCCTTTTAGTGCATTAATTATCATAACCATTTTAAAGAAAAGCATGTTGCGTAAAAACGTTTTTTAATTGCATTTTATTAAATAAATGCAAAAGCTTCTACATGGAGTTTATTTAGATAAATTTACATTATAGCAATGTTTTCTCCGTCGTTTGACACTGCAATTTTGAATAGCTTGTTTTAATATGATTTTATATTATGTACTGTCTGGACATTGCTTTTTAAATTAATAAACTTTAGTAAGCGCATAAAATCTTTTCGAATGTGAAATTGGAATTTGAATACGAAAATCAGACTCTGATCTGTTAATATGATATTTTTTAAATCGCAATATTTTAATTTTGTTGAAGCAACAATATAATTTCTTCCTTTTTAAAATATTATTATTTACATTCAAATGCGAAACGGTAATATTCAAAATTTTCTCCATAAATTTGCAAGCAAAACGTGTTCATACGTTCAACATAGGGCCAATCAGTATCCTATGATTAACAGTCTCGTGCTCTGCCGAATGAACTAGCCGGTTGTACCTGCTGATACTTGTGTACTGAAAATGTACTTAACTATCTAAAGCACCTTTGGACATGTTTGATTTTAGTTGCTTATTTTATCATTTTATATATGTATTTTATCATTTTATATAAGCTGAAAATTAGAATAAATACCTTTTGCCTGTATAAAATATTTCTTATTAAATACGTAATATATTACAGCTAATTTATACATTGTAAAATTGGTTATTTTAACGCAAAAATCGCTGCAAAATCCTTCACCCCAAGGAGCCGGAGATGAAATCATTCAGAAGCAAATTATGCAATGTAAAGGGTGTTTTGTTTTTAAGTGTTTACTTTGTAATTAATAAAAAGAATAAGTCACGTGCTGAAGTATGAATAAAGTAAATTTTTGGTAGACAAATCGAATTTCTATATTAAATTAATATTAATTCATAATTATATATTTTATTTTA
>KK120453.1:386988-472653 GCA_000611955.2 Stegodyphus mimosarum
ATATAGATTACCTTCGTAGTTTCACAATAATTTTTAAAAATTTAAAAGCTTCAAA
Organism: Stegodyphus mimosarum; assembly: GCA_000611955.2. Lineage (NCBI taxonomy): Eukaryota > Metazoa > Arthropoda > Arachnida > Araneae > Eresidae > Stegodyphus > Stegodyphus mimosarum. The sequence goes on from KK120453.1 coordinate 387,044, forward strand.
CATATAAAAAACGTAGATTATAATTCTTTCCTACTGAAAACCAAATATAGACAATATTTATATATAATGATCATAGTGCTCTGTATCTATTTTAAAAACTTTCATGTATATTTAATAAACGTAAAAATATAGTTTCTCTTAAATATTACCTCATCCCATGGAATTTCATAAACTACACGCGTGAATGAATGCACAGTCGTCTTATAAAAAGAGTTTCGTATTTAATAACATACTTTTCTACATCGTTAGGTTTCCTTTTCGCTTTTAATTATTAAAGTTGTATTTTCGTTCCACTCTCATTTTCTGAATCGCGTCACTTATTCCAGAAGTATGCAATTTAATTAAGATAAGAAGACGCTTGGCTTTTTGAAATACCAATATAGGGCTTCTGAGCTCAGTTGGTGAACGGTTTCTATTTTTAGCGTCTGCGTCAGTATCCTTCCCGACTGTGCGTGAAGAAACATATTAAGGCGTAAGCAGGATCCTCTATGAGAAATGCGGAAACGTTAAAGGACATTTAATTTAATATCTTTCCTGGTTCATGCAGGTAAGGCGAAATCATTTTAAATACGCGTGACATTTTATTTTATTGGAAGAAAAATGTTTTGTGACCTCTGAAATCTATAAAAGTTTTGGAAGAGATGTAGATTCAAACTTCTATTTGAATAGAAATCTCCTAATCATTACACTTTCTCATGCACATACTGGATACGGGGTGTAAGGTACAATATTTTTCTTAATGTTGGTTAGTATCAGAAAACATTATCTGTTGACCCATACATCACTGGTGTCATCCATACTTTTATCTGTACCTACTTATAAGCTTATATTAAAGGCTGAAAGTGTCCTTAAGCTGCAGAGACCATTAGGTCGTTAACCATTATAGCAATTAATTAAGTATTAATTGTAGTATTAAATGAAATTGAAGTATTAAATGCCCCTCCCTGAGATTCGAAACACGCATTTTCCAATTGCTACAGTCTGTTATTTTAAAATGGAAACTTGATAATTTTCCACAGACCTATTTGACTCATACCCATGTGAAAAATAGCTGCGAAAAAAAGGTAGACTCGCTTGATCCCCTCCCCCCTTACTTCATTCCCGTTTAGCATGTTCATGAAAGGTTGACTTTAATTATACAGTATCAAGTGACGTGGAGAAATTAAATTCTATGAAATGATGAACTGAATTACGATAGCAAATAGGGGGACAGCTGGCAATGTCCTTTGAGCGCCTGTTTTAGAGAAACAGACTATAATTGGGTAATGCGGTAACTCCTTATATTCACCTAAAAGGCATTGTATAGAGCAGAGTTTCTCAACTCGGGTAAAGGAGTAATTCTCTCCGTAAGGGGAATTTCATAGTTTTAGGAGGGGAATGTGGTCAACCTGTTATTTAGCTGTTCAGTATTTAGGTTTAGTTTATGAATATAAAAAAATCTACTTTTATTCAAGTTTTGGTATTTATCAACATTTTCTGAACGTTTTATTGCTTAATTAATAAAACACGTTAAAAATGATTTAAATCTAAATAAATGTACACTCATTTTTCAAATTTGGGAAAGGGGAGTCTAACAGTGCTGAAAGCGATATACGGAGCAAAAAGGGTTGAGAACCCTTAGTGTAAGGCAGGAAACCAATGAACCAAATTCAGGTGATTATGAGTTCTCGTCCATCACATTTTAGTCCGGCTGCCATGATTGGTATAATGGTTAACGACGTTGATTACCTAACGTTAGACTCAGATTTGAATCACGGAGAAGGCTTGGATGCTTATAAGTGTTCAGTGTCTCTGCAGCATACAGGAACTTAAAATATTAGCGAGCCGAAAGTTCTCTTGTTTTTTACTTTCTTGTACGAAGTGAAAAGGAAGTAATGTATTCGCGAAAAATTTCGGGTGACATATTTCAAAGAAAGTATCCATTTGACCACTATCGAATGCAATTTAGTGATGTTTTTGCTTGATATCGGAACGTAAGGACAGAATAAAGGACACTTTCCCCCAACAAAAAATATAAAACTGATTTAAAATGAATTCTGAAGAAATATTCTCGTGACCTCTGTGCGTACGTACGTATGTATGTATCTCGAATAACTCAAAAACGAGTAGCCTCAGAACGTTGAAATTTCATATATAGGACTGCTATAACATGTAAATGTGCACCTCCTATTTTTGCTGCAATTGGCCGCACCAAAAGTATATAAATATGTGTGTATATATATCCGCTCTGTTACTCGGCTTAGTGAGCTCAGTTTTTTTACTCTTATATGTTAGTAAATTGTATATTTTTTGCTTTAAAAATGATTGAATTATGTTGTTCTTATCTTCCGGTTAAGCTTTTTATGCCTTTAGTAAATCTCCATGCAAGATGTGTAGAATTTTCAACAATATAAAAGTTGTTTAAATGCGGTTAAGCCTAATTATTTTTCCCATGGCAGCCATATTTGTTTGCATTTGAAATTTAGGAGAATAGATGATTTGTTGCCAATCTAGAGAAACTAAGCTTCGCAACAACAAAGATAACGCCTTCTTTTATTATTGCGAATTAAATCATGCTTAATTCATTCTGGAATTTATTCGAGGAAATAAGTGTTTAAGATTTATTTCGTAATTTTTAATATAGATATCTGAATCGCAACGTGAGATCTGAATTAATTGAATGAGAAATGCTGAATCGTCTGTGGAAAACTGTTTCTTTCTTTCTTTTTTTCTTTTTTTTTTTTTTTTTTTTTTTTTTTTTTTTTTTTATTTTGGTTGTTTAATTTCTTTTATACATCGTTTCAGAAGATTTATTATAATATTTGAATAGAACTTGTGGCAACGATTAGACAATTCTTCAGATGATATAATGTTTTGGGCATTCTGAGTTATAAAATGTATGAGATGTAACGCTGTTAAGTGAACCTAGCGACAGAGTGTCAAGAAAAAGTGCGCATAATATAATATTTCGTAAAAGAAAGTCATGTGGTGTATACATCAGATTTTTTATTATGGTAAGAGGAGTGGGGACTGTAAAATTTATCCCACAGGAAGAAGCTGCATAGTGAGATGGAGACTAAACCTGCAAGCGGTTTATTTCTGCCTTGTCCTGTGGAGATAATTAAGTTTTACTGAGCAATAAACACGAGATAACTGAAAAATCAACTGTGCCGTTGCTGAAACTGGAATCACTGATTTTCGAGTTCGCTTCCCTAGAGCACGCACGGGAGGAAAGTGTTAATTCCTTTCACAGTTGCATGCATACGTAATCCAGCTGGCTTTTCCATATTCTGGGATGCTTTTGTAAAGTATATTTTCATTAATATGGCTAGTTTTAGTTTCGTTGTTTTCTTTTAGTTGTTCTAAGAACTGCAGGCTATGTGCCTTAGACCTCTTTTTTATTCCTAAAGAAAAGCAAAGCTGAAACAAGGTTCAATGGCATCAATATCAAGGTTAATAAAATCAACATGAAAAGTCTGCTCTAAAGGCTTTATCTTCTCTAAGAACCTCATCTCAAACATAGCTTTTTCTAAGATCTTATCATTTTCAAAGTCCTGTGACCTTCTAGATCTTTTAGATCATCGTATTATCGAACCTGACGCCTTTCCTTTGGCGGTTTAATAAGGAAAATTATATACAAATAACCTAAGAAAAAACTAGAACGATTAAGAAAACATCAGAGCTGATGTTAGTCACATTAACGAAGATATTAAAATATCATATTATATGGGTAGAGGGAAGGGATTATGATAGACAGCAGCTAAAGGATTCTTTTAACATTTATTGAAATCACGGACAAGCTTAAATCTAAATCTTTCAAAATTTTTATAAGAAGTCTGAAAACAATTTTCCTGTGAATAAATTAAATTATGCACTTTTAAAATGGTCTTTTATTTGGAGACCCTTCAAAATTAAAATGATGAATGAACTATTTGTATTGATTGATTCAAAATGAATGCATAGTCTCCGAAGAATATAATACTCACAGTTTCTGTTTAAGAAAGAAATTAAATCTGGTAGGCTTTCAGGTTACGATAACTGTGACTGCACGGCGTTTTTGATAGAAATGCATTAAATTTAAACTTCTATTTGGACTTGAACAAGCGAAAAAAAATTTCGATTAGGAAATTTGCCTTACTTTATTTCCCTAATAAACCACTGAAATATTTTGTCCTAATTAAAATAATGATAAAAATAACTGTAATTTAGGTAAAATACTAGTAATGAATTTTTGTCTTGGGTAGATTTAGTCTTATTTCATATAATGTTTTACAGAATAAAAAAAATTACAAAAATAAGAATAAAAGAATTTGTGCACAAAATTAAAATACTGTTGTGATTACTTCATATATGTATTCATATATGTGTTCTTTCTTTTGCTTGCTCGGGGGCAGAGCAAATGAAGAATGTGAATGTATCGCTAGAAAGATCACACTATCTGAGTTTTTTATGCCCAGAAGTATTTTTAGAATTTACATAGTGTTTTTAGTATGTCATGTTCGATGTTTTGAATTGTTAGTATATACAGGGTGTTTATAAAGTCCCGTACCCATTTTGATGTTTAATAACTCATAAAATAATGAAGATATAAACAAACTTATGGCATTTATTGATGGAATAGCTTATATATTTTCCTTTTCAGGTTTGAATATCTTTACTTTTGTAAATATTGTCTGCGCGCGTGGTTAATTTCAAATAATTTCATTTTCCAGTCTAAATATCTGTACTTTTCTAAATATCGTCTGCTTATTAATTGGATTTTTCTCTCTTTTGTTTTTGTCATATGGGATCACATATGGGGATCTGAAAACCCCTATGAATACTGTGAGGCACAAAGAGATTCCCAAAGGTTAATGTGTGGTGTGAACTAATGCACGACCGAGTCATTGGGCTTTTCTTTTTTACAGAAAAGACGGTCTCATCAGACGTATACTTAGACATGTTGGAAAACTTGGTATTTCCACAACTAGAAGAGCTTCAGCCACATGTCTTTTTGCAACAAGATGGTGCACCACCTCATTGGGGTACCATCGTTCGTAGTTCTTTGAATGACCATTTTACAGGAAGATGGATTGGGCGAGGAGGTCCAATTCCTTGGCCACCCAGATCACTTGATATAACACCGCTGGACTTTACTTTTTCCTCTGGGGATTTGTAAAGGACAACGTTTACAGGAGGAGAGTGTCGAACATTGATGACCTAAAAGCCAGAATTACGACCGCAATAGCCTCTTTGGATGTCGACATGCTTGCCGGTACCTGGCGTGAAATTGAATATCCACTTGATATTCTCCGTGCGATGAAGGAGGCACACATGGAAGTTCATTGACAAGGGTCATGAAACCTTTTGAGTCAATCTAACCGTTTATGTTATTCATTTTAATCTATCTTTATTATTTTATGAGTTATTTAACATCAAAATGGGTCCGGGACTTTATAAACACCCTGTATAACGAATGTAAATCACCCAAAGTACACCGTAGTTCAATATTTCTGTATTCGTATAAAGATTGTTAATATAATAAAATGTAGAGAAGTTGTCCGTAGTTTCAATCATTTTTGATTCACATAATAGTCATAAAAATAACATGAAAAATGTCCCATTTCGGTACTTTCCCAAGATTGCATGAGACATGCTAAGTACTAAACACCTTTTAGGATACCTCTAAAATTTTTATACATAAAGCTGACCTGAAATATTATTAAAATTATATGCCTTAAATTGATTTCATTATATTAAAAATACAGAAGTAAGGATTCTTGAGGTTGTATCAACAATTATTTCATTGAATGTAAAATTTAGAATTTTAGGATTTCTATAAATGCGAATTTTAAACATAATTATTTCCATATTAATTTTTTTGAAGTTGTATGGTTTATGATAATTAAAACATTGTGTTTTTTACTTTATCTGTACTATGATCCATACTTTCGTCAAGATACAAATTTCGGAAGGTGTTTATACATTTTTAGAACGATTTCGAGAAAGTTTAATTAATGTTTAAAATGTAAAGAATGTATGTTTTAATGTTCGATCTGACAGGTTTTTTCTGCATCGTAATTTTCATGCCAGCACGTTTCGATTAAGTTTTGACGGATATTGATATCCATTCCTCTTTCGCTACTTTCTACAGTCCATCAATCGTGGGGGGGGGGGTTAGCGCTTAGAAAGAGCTCTTTTCAAGAGACTAAAGGCACAATAGTCCACGACAGAACGTCAGGGGACTTTGTAGGAATTCATTGAAAATTTATATGTGCTATACCTGTACAACTCTTCATTTTATCAAGGAATGGAATGGTACTTTTCGAAGTACGGCTTGTTGCTTTGTCTTGAAAAAGTTTCACTCTTCGAAAGTCATTGAGCACTGGGTAAAAGAATTTCTTCTGCAAATATTGGACATGAAACGTCTTCTTGGTAGTACTTTAAATTGATTTTAATAATTTTATACCGTCTTCTTATTTCTAATGTCCCATTGTAAGAGAATCCTTCGCCAGTCATGAAACTTTTAACGAAACTTTATTCGCATTTGTTTGCATTGCTTTTGTACACTTTCTTCTCTTCGTTTTCGTTAATAAATAGATCGCATTTTGTTGCAGTCATTTAGGTAAACCCACGCTTACTCAACGGTCACGATGTATTTATATTTATTCCTTGATAAATAGTTTTCATACAGGGTTCTACATATTGTTCTGCTTTGAGCCACATACCTCAGCAAAAGCTGGAGAACATTATGTTTTTTAGCTTTTTAAGTTATAAATTTTGGTTATTATTTCTCTTATTGCTGTAGAGACGTATTTAAAAAGTTTGCAACTGATTTTCTCTTGTTATCAATGATTTAATTTTAGAAACATTAGAAACAGTACGCACCATTTCCGGTTTTTCGTTTGGAGTCTACTTAATTATGGAAGAGGAATATATCTCTTTGGAAAGCTCAGAAACATATCCTTCAATCCATAGCGTGTTTATATGCGATATTTTGAAAAAAGAATAAATTTAAAAGTAACAGGCGATATTTCTTATTTCAAATGATAAGCTGTCACTAGAAATGCTTATTCAAAACATTTGCCTTTTTAAAAAGTTATTTATCTAAGTAGTTCTAAAAATGTATAAACACCTTATGCAGCTATTTGCATATAAGAACAAACGTTTTGGAAGCTATGCAAACAGCTTTTGCAATAGCTCTGACCCTCATATCTCCTGAATCTCTGAAGATTAGTTTAGAATAGGGTTAGCCTTTTGCTATCCAAGTTGCTGGCGCTCAGAGAATCCCGAGTCAAAGCTTTCTAGGAATTGTGAATTTTCAAGACTTGATTATTTTTCATGTTAATTGAAATCCAGTAAGTAGGGTAGATTGATATTTAAGTACGAGCTGCGCACTGTTAAGATTTAATAAAAAGTTGTTGAAACCTTATTAGGAGTTGGGAATTTTTCTAATAGCACGGGCGATAAGTCACCCGACAGCCGCATAAAGATCCAAAGTTAATTTAAAAGGTACTTGTTTCTGTATAAAGTTGTAGACACATTAGGTTTTCTCTTTTTTTTTTTTAAAGCAGGAGAGATGGAAAATGAGCAATGTCCTCGCCTGTACTCAACCACGGTCCTCTTGAATACGCGTCGAGTGTGCTGGCCATTACACCATGAAGGCATGCTAAGAAGGCAGGATAAATACCTTATACACTCCCCCTTTTAAAGAGTGACTGGGGTTAGGGGATTCAGTCGCCAAATCTTGGTGGTGGAGAATCATCATCCACCATTTTTTTTAGTTTGGGCGCCACTGTAGATTTTATTAAGTAATTTTGGTTGCAAAAGAGATTGAAAAATGAGCGCCATTTATAGACATATTAGGTATTTTTGCAAGCAGGTGAGATGAAAAATGAGCAATACCCTCGCCGGACTCGAACCACGGACTTCTCGAATACGCGCCGAGCATGCTGACTACTACACCACGAAATACTTTATAAAGTAAAGACTATCATACTGAAACTTCAGTTCGAAAATCTGGTATTAGTAATTGCAATAACTGAGATAATTGCGTAAGGTATCTTCTAATTTTTAATTAACACTATATCTAGGAATTTTGATTATATGAGAATGGAGGTTTTTCTTTCTTACTGCCATCTATTACTATAGGGTCCTGCATGGAAATTCTTAGATGCTTTTAGCTCAAAAGTGTCACTTGACCAAACTGTGGTATCTGAAAAGCTGTCTTATTCGGTTTTGTTTCTTAACCTGGGGTCATGGATCATGGACCGCCGTTGTAAGATTACAGCCAAATTGTACTTAAGCCAAACATTAAGTTAAACTTAGAAGCCATCACAGAGAATGATTACAACAAACATAAAATAAACAAAAAATATTTAAACTACGGTTTGAAATTAAACTGAAACTTTAACAGAAGCTTAATATCCGCTTCTTGTGGGGGGATAATGCAAACATTTTTCAATTACTTACAAAATAGATACTCAATTAGACACCAAGAACAAGCTTCTATGTTAGTGCACCTTCTAACGTCACTATAAGCTAAAGCTAAATTCACCGAATTGTCAGCAATGTGTTATAGCAGAAAGATTGACGGTTACAAGGCAGCTTGGTTAAAGTTGACAACTCTGTCATTTAACTTGTTCTGGCTCGTTTTCAAACTCACTTAATTTGCATTTGTATTAACAGAAAGTAGAAGAGAAGATTTAACATAAAGAATAATGCATTTTTTAAGATAATCTTTACAGTAGAATGTGTTTGAAACGAACTGTGTAGTTAGTATTTGCTTTCCGTTGAATGCGTGAAAGTTTGTATCTGATAAATGCAGATCTATAAATTATAATTATTTTGAATCTGGTGTACGTAACAAGTGATTAACTCACGAATAAATATTTTAGTTCACTTTCATTAACTTAATATTTAAGTAGTGTGTTTACTTAATAAGAGCTAACATGCTTTCCACAGCTCAAATCTTGACAGTCTAAAATCCAGATAGTGAGGACTTTATAAGTGTCCAACTTGACACCATGTCGTATGACAGAAAATGAACGAAAATATATTCTCGTGTGACGGGTAATTTGAAAATGGAAATTGGCTCGATGCTTTTTAGTACAAATGATTGCTTACATAAATCATTTGAACATGCGCCTTTAACGCCAAAAGCAACTAGTAAATGACGTTTCAAAGAATGAAAACTGTCGAAATTAAACTGGAATTGCGGTGGTTCACACATTAAAAGCAAAATTTAATGCATTTTGGGACTCTGACAATAAAATGTCCTGTAAACAAAGATAAACAACATCGATTTCCATTTTATCAGAGGTGGAAAATAAACTTGAAGATTTCAGAAAAATACCATTTTCATTTCGGTATCTTAGGTTCTCCATTTCAAGTGAAGACAAGTCTTTCTCAGTTAACTAAAAACTTGTAATGTATAAAGTTATAATTAAATTATCCGGTTCCTCACTTTTATTCTGCTAAACGAAGTGTCGAGGAACTTAGTGAACTATTAAAGGAATTATCGCTTAGTTCAAAGAACAGAAAGCGTAAACTCAAGAAGGGTTAATTACCCTTTATTCACTCAAAATAAGATTAACAGTCAGCCCCTTTCTTCGGGCTTACAGCAAAGCCTCCACTTGGGCTTAAAAGCAAGAAATAAGAGCTAACTAATGACTAACTAAGAGATTTAGCCGAAGCTTACACAATTCTAATGTAGTTGGGCCGTACTCTTAAACTACTCGGCGAAATATCAAAAGGAACGTAATGATACGGCCGAGCGTAACAACAGCTTAGACAAACGTTGTCCAAAGGCAAACGCGCGCTACTCAGGATCCCTTTCTCTGTGTCTTGAAATCAGCTGAACTTTCCTTTAATACTATCTCTTCCTCATTTGCATTCAACGCGTTTCTAAAACCTCATTCTAGTAGGGAGTTGTGAGTTGAAACGACATAAGATAGGAAAGGTGTATTAAATTAAAATAGCTGTTATAAAATTAAAATATACCTTACAAAATATTCAAAGCATAGAAAATTTATTTCAGGGGAGGTTTAATGACGAAAAAGAAGCATATGCCTATGTAATAAGAATTCAAGCAAATTTGAGGATATTCTAATTTAAAGGCTAGAAAAATGGAGTTCATAACGCTATTTATTGAAGAAAAAAGAACTAAGAAACAAATTATTGAAAAGTAGGCAGTACTGAGACATAAAAACTAAGATCACTGACTAATTTGAAAACTTCTATAGATGTAAAATGCCTTCCATGTAATATAATTTATCAAGAAAGGTGTTTTTTTGAATAATTCTGATTGCAGGAAAACGGAAAAATGCGGCTGCTTTGACCAGCAGTGATGGGCAAGAGAAGATTTATCTATTAATTTTTTTTTTCCAGACGCGAGTCCCATGCACTTTAGTGCGAAATTTTAAGGCTCTCTTTGTTTGACCAAAAGGAAAACATAAAATGACATAAAAGGAATGCTGTAGATACTCCTATTTGGAATGGCTCTTGAAGTACAGAGCAGCGTATTTTATTGGGAGGAAAAGAAAATGACACGGAAGTTAAACTTACGTAAAGTATACGATGCTTTATAACTAATCAATGAAATTACAAATGACATTGCTTTATGTAAAATAAATAAAATTTCATATAAGTTTCATGTTAGTTTCATTCTCAAATTTAACTAATTCTCATAGCGCATTTTATATTTTGCTATTTAACAGAAAAACAAGAATTTGTGTCGATTATACTTTAAGCTTGCTTAAGAAATGGATATCGAAAGATGTTTTCATTTCCCTCATCCTCTGCTGCAAATGGCGTGTAGAAATACTGCACGCAAATCAGCAAGTCGGAGCATGCAAGGAAACGTCGACGGAAATAAACCTATTTTTAGGTATACGAAAATAAGATTTCTGAAACGTACTTTTAATAATAGCCCTCTAAAGAACTTATAATGCTCTTAATAGAAGTGACATTTTTATCGCATCTCTTACATTTCCTCATTGATATATGTCAATCTTCTTTGCCACTTCTTTGCTTCTTTTCTTTTATCCATCATCTCTAATAAAAACGACTTTTAATTTTCTGCTGTCGTGTGTAATTACGAAAACTGTCGATTGATTCTATTACCTATACAATTTTCTGAAACAAATTTCGCCATAATTTTTTTTTGTACTTTGCGTGTAGAAACGTAATAACACAATTATAATTGATATTCGTTTGCATCTGATGACCGACTGGTCACATTTGAAAATAAGTTATTATTGATTATAATTAGAAATGCAGGAAACTGACACTTTAGAAATTATATATAGATAGACCGTACACAGTCCTTTCAACATCATTATTACCTATTACACAAACTTTTAGGTCATAATTTATTAGTTCATTAGAAATTTGAAGACAGCTTTCGGCGATAATGGAGTAAGTCATTCGTAGACTCTTTAATGATATTCGCCCTAAAAAAAAAAAGAAAAAAGTTCGATATCTATGGATCCACACCCATTTGCACTTCGACCCCACCAGTAACCGAGTGGTTAAAACTGCTGAATGCTGGGGGTTCCATTCCAGGCGAACGGGTTGGTTAAGTGTTTGGGTTTCATCATTTCTTTATGTGTAGCATGAATGCCAGCTAGTTTTCCTTAGGTGGTCCTCGAGGAAGGTATCCATCTCCTATGCCGATAGCCGATGTGTGCATTTTACATTCAAATAACCTGAACTAGCCCATCTGCACTTCCACGTGGAGAAACGAGGAAACAAATTGCTGAAATCAGTGCTTCTAGCTTGGATTATCATCTGAAAAATCTTACTGAGATATTTTACAACAGCTAAAAAGTGATTGTTCGTAGGAAACAACAAGAAAAGTGGTCTTAATGGTAACTGGAGTAACTGGATGGTAACTGGAGTATACCATCATAACTTCTATGTCATGCTCAACGGCAGCATTTGAGCAGTTTGATTAAAAACAAGTTCCAAGGATCCTTCAATCTCCGTAGTTGGGCTTAGCATTTGGGATCTTTTCCTATTTTTCCGGTTGGAACACGTCTTAAAAAAGAAAAAGATTTCAGAAAATTAAACATAATACCATGAAGGAACAACACAGTATTTCAAAATGAAGACTGCAACGCTTCTTTCAAGACTTTGCATTGACAGCGTGTATTGAGAGCAATTCTGCTAAACTCTTCTTATCAAAATTTATCTAATGCATAGATTTGAAATAAAATCTGAGTTAAAAAATTAAAATTCTGCATTTTAATATTATTTTATTTGCTTGATTCAAGATATGCCGGGTTTGCACATTAAAATGCTAGAAGAACAAATTTTTAATCATTCAGACTTACAATATTGATATACTATTTTATCAGCAGTTTCCAATAGACTATTATTTGATTTTTGAATATTTTTTGGATTCCAGAAATGCTTCATTGACCACATTGACGGATACTTATCAAACAATTTACAGTCAAGTGTAGATGAAATCAATTTTTGTTTGAAATATTAATGTAGAGATATTATATTGCGTATTGTTAGCGTTTTAAGATATTTGTCATAATATACTATGAATCAACATGAAATTAGCATAATAAAAAATAATCCGAAAATGGAAATGTCTTCAACGTCATTTCAAAGGAATTCTATTATAGAAGAATATGTTTCTTCACGAAGCATGAGTACCAGTATTATTTAAATTAACGCCAGTTATTCGAATTCTGTCTAACCAGAACTCAAATTCACAGATAACTTGCTCCTTTTAGCCAAAGCAAATTAAATTTGTTATTAATATATTTTCGTGTTTTTTAGTTTCCTTAAATCAAATAATGCAAAAGAGAATAAATTATAGTACATAAGATATGGAGCAATACTCGCAGATTTGCTTCATTGCTCGTCTCCAGTGCTTTCTCTCAACATATGACCTTTGCTTACATAGCAAGAAATTTCCGTTATTTTACATTAAATGAACTGTATTATGAAAAGCACACAAGGAAAATTAGTTACTATTCCTGTTACATATCGAAAAACCCCTTGTGTAACAATGCAGTTAACACGTTCTCAGAGATCTGAAATCGAACTGAACCACTAGAATTCAGTTTCACAAGCAGAATGAATCTATTGGAGTAGCTTTATGTTTTCGTTAATAGAAGGACCATTTAATAGCTTTTGCCACTAGATTAACTATTTCCTTTGTAGAATATGTTCAATATATGAATCTGATGTATTTAAAGCTGTATTGCATTCCAGCTGTTATGGATCGATCTCTAACTACATGGCTTTAAAGACGTTTTTAGAGTTTACATTAGCGTTGAAATTTTTTATTTGGAGATTCTATAAAGCAAAATTTGACAAAATTATTTGCAATCTATCATTATTATTTTTTTACAGTTATGCGAAATTTTGTGGTGGTTATGTAGTATTAATATGAGAGGATTTCCGTCAGAAAATCCTCTACGAAGGCATCCTTCCCTTAATCAGAGAGCGTAGTGTGCTTTTCATAAAGAAGAGTAAGTTTATTTGGATAGCTGAAAATTTCATATTAAATGAGCTGATTATTTTCTAATTAAAGCTCATTGCGTTGTTAAAATACTTTATTTTTAGAAACTGCAGATTATGATAAAGTAAACTGTTACTCAATATATTTTATATATACTCAATATATGTTTGAAAGCAAATCTTAAAAGTGCCTTAAATAATAGATTTTAGATAAATGACCAGACATAGACCATTAATACGCATAAAAATTTTCTCTTCATAGAAACATGCTGAATTTGCATTAATATTTGTAAATATATTCAGAAATTCAAGTGAACTTATTTTAATTCTAAGTATGCAGCATAAAAGTTTGGAAAGCTTTTGTTTGCAAGATAAACTGGAAACTTAAAAGTGCAGAACAATTTTAAATAAAATTAATGAATTAATAATGCATTTCTTTATGGATGTAAATTTAAATAGGTTTACTCAATACAGTTAAGGATTGTCACAAAATGAAATTTCAACTTTGTCTTATGAATAAGATTTTGTCCTATTCACATTTTCTCAGATGAGGCTTTTCTAAAATTCAATCCATTTCATCATCTTTCAATGCAGTATATAAGAACAGTTCCCATTTCAACTTTTCCAGTCAGGGACAATGTTAAGTTCAAAAGAGGTCACTTGGCTGTGAAATACATATGGAATGATGCCTCAGTGACTCTTAAACTTTGTGTTTAGGCAATGTACAACAAGTAGTGATATTTGATGCAATAAACATGAAAATATTTTTTACCTGATAACAATTTGATATCTTGAAATATGGTTATGTTGATGTTTAAAGAATAATGGATGTTAAAATATTGCGAGAATTCTACATATAACTTTAAAATAGAATGCTCCAAAGAGTGGTAAAAATCGTCCGTGTTACTGTTATCTGAGCTTTTAATAGATCCATTGTTTTACTAATTTTTTAAAAAAAAATGAACATTTCATCGTGGAAAAGAATGCTGAGTCTTGTACACAAAAATGAATTTTCAAAAAAATTTACCAAATATTGTTACTGCATGATATTCAGAGAATATGTCCTCCTTTCCCGGCTGAAATAAATATTCAACTTAAAAAAACTTCTCCTTTATTAGTTTTCCCTATAGCAATTCAGTTCGAATTATTTAAAATATGTAAGTTTTAGTTTTGAATATATGTTTCTAAATCAAACAATGAAAGGGTTTTCTCGCTAATGAGCATTCGTTGCGCAAGAAAACGGAATAGATTTTAAGCTGTGATGTGCTTTCAGTTTTGGTTTGCTTATGTTCATGTGTGTGAGTGGTGTGTGCGTAATTATTTATTAAAAAACCTCTTCCGTAATGTAAAAGAAAGACTGAAATGGCTCGATTTTTGATGTCATCTCTGGAAAGCATGAAACGGAAGAAGCTGAAATGGAACATAAGGACTTAACTTCTGACTTAAACATGAATCTTAAATATGAATTTTAAAAGTATAATTTGAAAAATAGGAAACTTTGAAAATTCGAAAGAAAAAAAACTATTTATTAACTACTGTTAATGTGGGTATACTTACTACATTTGTTTAAATTTTCTTAATTTAAACAGACAAAATTCATAATTTCTCCTTACCACGATGAATTTCGTGGGCTTCGTCTGATGTTACTGTCAGATAAGTGAGATAAGTCACAACAACAACAATTTTTTTTTTAAATTTACCGTGTGGTGAAGATATGGAATAATATTAAAATAGTAGAGGATACATCCTAAGAAGCGATAAAAAATATGCTTAATTTCACGTAGAAATTTATAGTATTGGGTGGAGCAGCACAGACAAAATCGATTATTTTCGATGTTATCGATAATAATAGTAGCGAATAATTGTAACATTGACATTTTCGAATCCCCTCCAAATTAATCCGTTGGTTATTTTAGGTGAGAATTTTCCTCGAAGGCGAAATTAATAGATACTCTATAATTGAAAAACTAATCACGCCAACAAAAGAAGAAAGTAGTATTCCTCTCATTAAAAGCATGATTAATGCATTAATTCTTTTAATTTCCTCATTCAGAAAACGTAATTTCCTTGAATTCATTGAAATTTGTCCTGATTTTAATTCTAATATTTTTTTTCCTGAACTGTCTGAAAGGCCTAATCTCGTAAGTTCTGTTGCAATCAATTCTGTTTTTTGAATAAATTAATTGTGCTTTGTTTTGTACGTATAAGAAATGCATTTAATATTAGCTCCCTCTCTAAAAACAACAATAGTAGTTCGGCGTAACTTTTCTATAAAACTATGGGTTTCTAAAGCGATCAGGCACAAATCTTTCTTCACAAGACCCATTCCCAAATTTGATTTTGACAAAATCATGTTGATGGACTGTACAATACTTCCAGAGTTTATATTCGTAGAGTTCAGTAGCTATCAATAATAAAAAAACAAAACAAAAAATTTGAAAACTTAACCAACCATTACTAAATTGTGTTTCCGATTTCTTATTTGTATTCTCAAGAACCAAGAAAGGAAAATCGGATTGAAATGAAATTTAATATACGTAATGACACAGATGAGAAATTACCTGGATCCCGAAATTAAGACAATTGAACATTACGTACAATTAGACAATATAGTGCAACTTCAATAGCGTGTCGGACCGCCTCCTGCTGTAATACATGTTCAGCACGGCCCATCAGTGAGTTGATTAGACGTCTGATGTTGTCCCGAGGTAGATACACGATTAGATACTGTTTACAATTTGGTTAGGTAACATACACGTACCACAATTAGAGTGGACTTGCTATTATAAGCTATGGCCTCCAGACCATTACGCCTATTTCCTCCACACGCGGCTATCATCTGTCCCCAAAATGAACCTTGCTTCATCACTAAACATCACGTTTAGCCAATCTATGGCATTCCACGTCGCCCTGGCTCGGCCCCACTGTAGACAATGGCGCCGTGCCAAAACAACGCCAGTCTTCAGTGTTTCGATGTTAAAGGCAGTTCACCAAAAGGACGTTTGGATTGCAGATTCGCTTCTGCAAGGCATCTGGAAATGGTTTGTGGAACAATTTGCACCTCTACATCGAACTGTATCTGCAGCAAGTCATTGTGAGATCCACGAGCGCTTGCCGCACGATCCTTCGATCCTGTCGGCTCGTCGTTTTCCTGGTCATTCCAGACTTTGTTCTCCGCATGTGGGTACTATCTCGTATCCACTGCTCCCACCGACGGCACATTTAGAACGATCGACCTGGCGTCTAACATGGTACACCGACCAGTCTGCGATTAGGCAGGTGACTCCTGCCAATGATAAGGTCCTTCTGAAACTCATGTAACTGTGAGAAATGTTTTCTCACATGTCTGCCTGGCATTATTCGTATCTAAAGTCTGAATATGATCGTCACGTTCATGAATCTTCATCTATGCACCTTTTCATATATGGCCCACTTTCTGATTGCAGAGTCACTGCAGGATGTGTGGTCATGCGCAGTGGAAACGAATTTGGATAATTTGCTTATCGGATCTCACTGCACATATTTGGAAAGTTTCGGTATTATACCCTTCTTCCTTCTTAATGCGCTATGTTCACTATACCTGAGAGTAGTAGCTAGTTGCTTCTTCATTATTTAATTTAATACGAAAGTGACGGAAGAAAATACAGTACTGACTAATAACTTTGCAAACTCATCTTCATATGTCGCGTTATTTTTCAGAAGTTAGAGTAGACTTGCGTTTTTTGGTAGCTTGGTCAAATCGTTCTGGAAGGTTCCCTGAATGGCGGGTGGCTACGTCTGAGTAACATTCGTAATTCCTGCCAGGTTAAGATCCTGGCTGATGAATGAGCTAGCTACTTGTTGTTTATATGGTATTTCTGCTTCCGTATCATAAATGCGAGTTTTATTAAAACCTACTCAAAGTCAGACCTCACTTTGGTTAGATAATTTTCCATTGCTTTGTAATAATTAACAGATTAGCTTGACAAACCAGTTAGTAATGGCAAAGCACTTCTTATGTAAGTCATTCGTTTAAGTCAATAAAATAATGCAAATCTCATATACGCGGCGTCTCATGAATTATATGCACCGTAGAGACATTAGGTTATTTCGAAACAGGAGCGATTAAAAATGAGCACTGCTCTCGCCGGGAGTCGAACCACGGATCTCTCGAATACATGACGAGCGTGCTCACCACTACACCACGAAGGTATGCGAAGAAGGCGGGAGAAATACCTTATAAACTATTAAGAATCTTCTAATTATTGTCATATGTACGAATTTTTATATAAAAGTGTTTATGCAGTGAATACACCTATTTAAGTAATTTTGCGAAGATTCGCTTTGGATTTATAAATAATCAGCAAAACGTTTCAAACTTTTCTGCTGTTTTGGTCTCATTTTATCCGAATCATGCCATTAACTCGAATGTTTGCAGATTAATTCAGCATAATGGAAGTTAGCAGAATTGCGAAGCTAATTTCCTACATTTTCGTAACATAAAATTAAAGTTTTATGTTTTCTAGGTTACAAGTCTGCGAGACTTGAGCTAGAAATAATTATTCCTTCCTAATAAAGAAATTAGTGCACTACATATGCTTATGAAGGATTATGATTCTAATTAACTTGCATACATTAACCTGGAAGCTGCGGAAAATTTGAGTTTGTAATTGTTTTTAATATGAGCACCTGGCAGATTGTTAGTCAGCACCCAATTAACTGTTAAAATACCGGGGACATTATCCAAGATTATCTCAAAGTTAATCCAAGAGTAGTCAAAAGATAGAGGTCACAAAGATGTTCTTATTATAATTAGCAAAAAACTCAGCTTATATGTATTTTTAAATAATTCAAGCTGTAGAATAAGTTAATTTGGCTACATGAATTAAATCAACAGTACAAATAAAAAGAACATACTAAACGGAACTATAAACATCATTACAAAATGAAACTAACAAAGTTTTTCAAACTTCAACTATCAGTTTCTTACACATCTAAAATTATATAACGGTAAAAAATTAGCTGCTAATATTCTCTAGATAATCAGAAAACACAATTCTTAAAAATAGTTTTTGATCGCCTGCGCAGAACTTTCTGAAGAATTTGATCACCTATGGCGGACCTTTTGGGGAAAATTTTAAAATTTCTCTAAATCTCTAAAATAACACTGCGTCACCAAATAAAGGGTAAATTTGTATATTTTCAATTCTATTCACACTGATATAGAAATGAATGTCTCATAATATTATGCATTTCTAAAAGAGAAGTATTTTCAGCTTTTTGTGTACTGCGTTTTTCCATGAATTGCAATGTATCATAAACGCTTTATCAGTGTTTCAGTAAAATAGCAGTTCGCACTTATTTGAATTCCAACTGGATTTGGCGAAAAAATATTGCTGATTCTACGCCTTCGAAAAGAAAGCTATAAAATGAACTGCTAAATTCGTATAGTTGTAACGCCTACCAGTGGCTGAGGGGTGAAAATCTTTGACTACTGAGAGTTAACCCCGATTCGATTTCAGGTGAACAGGCTGGCTGCATCGTTTGTTTTCGTGGCTTTCCTCATGTGCGATGTGAATGCGAGTCGGTTTTCCATGGAAAGCCCTCCACGAAGGCATTTCCTTCCTTAGGCAGATATGTCAACCAAACTTTGCTGTATTCAATTTGTCTAACTTAGATGTAACAAAAATTAAAAAAAAAAAGAGAGAGAGATAGAAACATTTTTATTCCCCAAAGGCAAACTTTCTGTCTGGATTCGGAGCAAAAAATATTGAAAGTATATTTCTCACATTATTCAAACCATTTTGAGTCCAAAGGGGCAATTTACCCCGAAGGACTCTTAATTTAGATTTGGTATTTTGCGTTGAAAACTATAAACGGTGAATCACTTTTCAACTTGTTGCCACCAAATATTAGAGCCCTGTATTATATTTAAAGAAATTAAAAAATGAAGAATCTGCATGAATGTATGCATGTTTCTAGCATTGTGATAAAATGACGGTACCTAGATCCATCAAAATTTAAATAACGTAATCTTCCATAGTATATGGGCATGTGAATGTCCTAATTTGGAAGTTGAAATTTGTTTTATTATCGATTTCATATTTTATAACACTTCAACGAATTTTTGATTAACAAACTAAACGATTTCAAAAAGAACAATGGCAACAGTGTACCGAAAAAGAAACATTTTTATCTCCAGCGCACGAGACTGTGTATCGGAAATTCTAAAGATATGCTCATTTTAAAATTATTTTGCGATAATGCTGTTGAATTGAATTTTATGGTTTGAGTACGTAGAAAATGATATTTAATAAATAAGGGTAACACAAAT
This sequence comes from Stegodyphus mimosarum, assembly GCA_000611955.2. NCBI lineage: Eukaryota > Metazoa > Arthropoda > Arachnida > Araneae > Eresidae > Stegodyphus > Stegodyphus mimosarum. The sequence continues at coordinate 406,797 of KK120453.1, forward strand.
AACTTTAAAAAAACACCCCTTTGGACGTAATTTAAAACCTGAAACCTTTCAGATTTTTGGCGACTAGACATTTAAGACGAATAGGAATTTAACAAATGTTTATAAAATGTATATTCTTTAAAAAAATACAATATTTTTTTTGCAAAAGAGAAGCGATCTGAATTCATTGATTTAGCGGGAAACGAAAAGAAAATATAAATGTTTCGTTTTCATCTGATGCAAGTATATATAAGCACCCACAAGAAGGAATTTACAAAACATTATATATTTATTTGTTTATATATGTCTGGCTTTTGGTTTTTAAGCCATTAGCCATTTCCCTTTCTAGAACTTTTGAGTGACAGAATTAAAACTATTAAGTGCAGAGTTTAAATATTCTTCATATCAAACATACGAATTGTATATATACGTGTTTAAATATTTTTTCATTTATGTATTATCCAAAAACACGAAGGCAACAAACGCAATGGAGAATTCCTGAGCCTAATATCAGCATTGGGCAATCAGTATCCAGTCAAAAGATGGAGTAGTGCCTGTAGTAAAGGAGAATCGAAAATATATTTATCATATATTTATCACTTCTCCAGCGGATATTAGCAAACTTTTGCCGTAGCTTTTATGCATAGATTTAAAGCATCAATCTTGCTAAATTCTATGCTTATCAAACGAAACAATCATTTAACTATTTTTAATCTTATAAAAATTAAGTTTCAGGTAGTTGTAAAATAAAATTACGCATACTTAGTTGTTTGTGTAAAACTCTTTTTCCTATATCTTATAGTAACACCCCGTGAAACTTATCTGACTGTCATAACTAGAACAAAAATAATTCAAAGACGGGATCTAAAGCCTTATAAAATTCATTTTATCAGGAAGTCTAATTGTTACGTTATTTTATTTAGCTCTGTTTCTCAGTTTGTTTGCTTGGGTCAAATTTTGAAATTGATTTCTTACTCTCTTGCATTCAGATGATTTTCTAGAAATTTTCCATACATCTATAATGACGGTGCAATATTCCTTCAAAATGCTGTCAAAATTTTCTCTTTTTGTTTATTAAGCCAGAGATGTGTTAATGATGCTTTGGCTATCGCAATCGCAATCGCTAAGGGCCCTGCGTCACAAAGGACCTCCAAATAATTACTGAAAATTTAAAAGGCAAACATAATCTGTCTTTACAAAAGAGTCTCGAAAATTTCAAGGAAAATAAGGCTCCCATTCCCTTAATCAGGCAAAGTTTATCGTTGAAGATTTTTCACAAATCTTTATTTAACGGTTAAACTGATTATCACAGAATTTCCATCATTGTAATTATAAATACATCAAAATATTATCTTCCTAATGTGATTCGCTTTAGAATTTTAACTCGATTTATCGAATTCGGATAGTTTTTTCAAAAATTGGTTTTATTTTATTAGCCCAAAAGGCGTTAGCCCAGAAAGACTATTAATTTCGTTTTGGCATTTTGCATTGGTTCACTATAAATGTCGGTTTACTTTTCATCTTGTTGCCACCAAATATTAGAGCTCTGTGTACTATTGAAAGAAATTAAATAATGAAGAATCTGCATAATTGTATATATGTTTCTCGCACTGTGATTAAAGAACGGAACCCACAGCCATCAAATTTTGAATAACGTCATCTTCCACTGAATATGGGCATCTGGAAGCCCTAATTTGGAATCTGAAATTTGTTTTATTTTCGATTTCAGATTTTGCAACACTTTAACAAATGGTTAACAAACTCAACGATTTCAAAGCGAGCAGTGGCAATATTGTACGAAAAAAAAATTTTTTTATCTCCAGCGCGCGAGATTGTGTGTCGAAAACTCGAAAGATATGCTCATGCTAAAATTATTTTGGGATTTTGCTATTAAACTGAATTTTGTGGTTTAAGTGCGAAGCACACGGTATTTAATAAATAAAGACAGCACGCAAAACATTCAAAAACGCCCCTTTGGGCGTAATGTGAAATCTGAAAGCTTTAATTTAAAAAAAAAATTATTAGTTTAAAGGCGCTTTGTCCCTGAAGGACTATTGTTTTCTTTTTTGCGATTTTGCGTTGGAAACATTAAAAGTCTGAATCACTTTTCAAATTGTTGCCACCAAATCTTGCATAAAAATGCATTATATTTAAAGAAATTAAATAATGAAGAATTTGCATAAATGCATATGTATTTCTCCAAATGTGGTAAAACAACGGTACCTAGAGCCACCGAGTCTTGAATAACGTACGTTTCACCGAAATATGCCTATCTGGAAGCCCAAATTTGGAATTTGTTTTATTATCTATTTCCTATTTTGTAAAGCTTTAACGAATTTTTGATGAACAAACTCAAACGATTTAAAAGCGAGCAATGGCAACACTCTACGAAAAAAAAAAACTTTTTTTATCTAAAACGCGCGGAACTGTTTTTGTCGGAAATTCTAAAGATATAGTCATTTTAAAATTATTTTGCGATACTGCTGTTGAACTGAATTTTGTGGTTTAAGTGCGAAGAACATGATACTTAAGAAATAAAGGTAACACACAAAACGCTAAAAAACGCCCCTTTGGACGTAAATTAAAATCTGAAACATTTCAGATTTTTTAATTCTTATTTTCATTTAATCTTTTTTTTTATTTACACTCACGTTTGTGAAAATTGCAACACCATGAAGGACTTACGCGAGTGAGCTGAAATTTTCAGGAAATGCAAAGTAGCGCATGATATGCAAATGATTAGAATTGCAAATCCGTAGCGCATGCGTATGCTGAGCAGCGCCCTCTGAAAGGCTGATGGATCCGAATAAATAGACGGCTGTAGCGAGGCGTGTATGGTTATCGGTGGTTATCTGCTAGTGGTAAACGTTAACTCAATCTGTACTTATGCCTCGTCGACGAAAGAGAGCGAGATTTGAACAACTTACAGAGTTTGAACGAGGGAGAATCATCGGCCTTCGTGAAGCTGGATTGTCGTATCGTGCAGTAGCCTCTCGTGTGCAGCGTAACAGCAGCACAGTGATGCGCGTTTGGAAGCAGTGGACGGACGAGTGTCGGACAACTCGGAAATCCGGGAGTGGACCCCGAAATGTGACGTCAGCTCGCGATGATAGACACCTGGTCCGCATGGCGCGGACGGACCGTACAGCTTCCTCTAGACAATTGGCAGCACTGTGGTCAATAGCTACAGGTGTTTCATTGTGTGCTTCATCAATTCGTAGACGTCTGCTGCAGTGTGGACTGCGCGCACGGACTCCTTTATACAGGATCCCCCTAACGCACGACCATCGCCGCCTGCGGCTACAATGGGCCAATCAGCATAGAGACTGGCGTGCTGATTGGCAGCATGTCGTGTTTTCTGACGAATCCCGCTTTAATTTGTGGTACCATGATGGCCGCATTCGTGTCAGACGCTATGCCGGTGAACGCCACCTTCCGGAGTGCATTATCGAACGCCACAGTGGACGAACACCCGGAGTTATGGTCTGGGGCGCCATAGCATATCATAGACGATCTCAATTGCTACGAATTGTGGGCAATCTGAACAGCAACCGGTATATCCGTGAAGTTCTACAGCCCGAAGCTGTTCCCTTCCTTCAAAGCTTGCCAGGCGCTGTATTTCAACAGGACAATGCCCGCCCTCATACTGCTCGGATTGTTAAATCCTTCTTTGCAGCGCAGCAGGTACAGCTTCTTCCTTGGCCTGCGTGTTCCCCGGATATGTCGCCAATTGAACATGTGTGGGATGTCATTGGTCGGCGTCTTGCTCGTGATCCTCGTCCTGTTGCGTCTGCAGACGAACTTTGGGTACGCGTACAAACGATATGGAATGCTCTTCCTCAGTCAGACATTCAAACTTTGTTTGACTCCATGCCACGTCGTGTAGCAGCACTTATTGCGGCGCGTGGTGGCCACACAAAATACTGATTCTGATCTCTTGTTCTTGTTTGTTTGCTTTGAACATTTAATCATTTATTTGTACCACTACCACTCAACTGTGTATTAAATTGCATTCAATTATGACGATTCCTTCTTGGTGTTGCAATTTTCACAAACGTAAGTGTATTTTAGTTCTCGTACGGTTGTTAACGATGATACGCTTTTAAATAAAAAGAATTTAACTATTCATTATTAGATATTTAAATGATTATGAGCTCGAGTTTTTAATCAAACAAATTTAAATGATTTGCGTATAATCTTAGATCATCGAGCTGAGCAAAACACTTAATGGAATAAGGGAAAACTGATGTAATGCGTATTTCCTTTTTACTACAGATTTTTTTAAGTTGTGAAAATATATAGTCTATTAGTATCTTGTAACTTTTAGTGCTATTTGCTATGTATCTGAATTTAATTGGTGATTTATGAAACTTGGGAGGAGCATAAAAGGTAGGGAATCTGTTATATCTGGGTATTACAGATATGTTGAATGTTTAATAAAATGGATTAATTTTGTTTGTTATTCTAGTCTCATTTGCGTTATTTGGCTGATAAGTATTGGCTTTGTTAGGTTTTGTTTGAAAACTTTGTTTATAGTAACTTTTTCAAATAATACTAAAATTATTATTTGCTTTATCTGTCTTAGTCATTGTAAATTGCGTTTTTACATTTTTAATACTAGACAAAAGTTTAGCCCGATTTCAAGTACTATTAAATTTTAAAATTTTTATTTTAGTTTTAATTTGTTGAAGTACTTCCGCCTTCTCTTTCAAAAAAACATTATTATGTAAACTAAACTGAACGTTAGTCTTTACTATAAATTTATTGATGTTATTAGCTATATTTTTGAAGTAAAATTTCTTATTGACGTATCTGACAGGTCTCTATTTTGTTCCATACTTCATTAATTTTTCAAGTTGTAAGTTTTCGATGATATCCAAGTTTCCTGTAATTATGTGTTGGTGGTATGAATCAACAAAGAGAAGGAATTGTGTTAATTTGCAGTAACATTCTGCTGGTTCACTTAGTTCATGGTGACTAGTGAGCAAACTGCTTAAGGTTTTTTGGTATTTAAATGTTATGACATGTATGGTATCAGTTGCCGGGAAGAAAATTTTATTATTGTAGAGAAAGTGAGAGAAGTTTAATTGTTCAAACTGTGAGTGCAGAAAATTAATTTTAAGGTAAATTTTGTGATGAGTTTAGCTTTAGAGCGTCTGTATTTACAATAATCTAGAACTTGTCTTTATTTAATTTGTATAGCTGTGGATTCTGAAATAAAGTAATTTTCAAGAAGTAGAAGGAATTTGTTGCAGCAATGTAACCAATTAAGAAGTTTTCTTGGAAAAGATGCAGAATTAAATAAATTTTGGAATTGTGCTTTTAATTTAGGTTTATCTATAGTAGGTAAGAACTTTTTGTTGTGAAGGAATTTTCCTCTATTTCCTCTAAGTATTATAAAGTGCTGCAAAGTTTAAATTGGCTGAAAATGGTGCTATTACAGTTATTTTTGTTGACTTGTATGTAAGTATTAAGCCCATAAGGATAGAGTGTACGAAGTTTTAGTATATTAATTGATTCTTAAAAAATTCATTCCTTGGGATTAGGAATCATACCCCAAATATGTTTTTTAATATTATTATATTCTTGAAAAGGGTGCGAATAATTGGCTATTAGAATAATTTTTAGTGTTATTTTTTGGTAAGGACATTATTTTTTAGACTGCTTGATTCTGGTTAAATATACTTAAAAACTGTTTTTGGCGTTGTAATAGTCTTGTTTTTTTTATCCGAATGTAAATTAGGATAAAATTGGACCGATAATTAGACCTGGTAAATCGCTATAATATAGCCCTACAGCCTTTAAAAAATGTTAATCATTAATTATTATTTTATTTTACGTATAAGTAATTCTCTCTCTGATCATTAGCTTTAGATTATCTTTCATTTCAAATTTATTAGCATCAAATCAATATTTCTGAACTAATTCAACAGGAAAGATATAAGTCTTACAATAGGGTAGCAATCAATAAAACTGAAATCATAATCAAGAGAGAGCTAATACGAGTTTTTTTTTAAAATACTATAATAAGATTAAAATTCCTAATATGTTAATTTTTTATAGAAATTGCCGTTCTTTGGTTCGCGGACAGTGAAGGAATATCAATCATCCAGAAAAGTTTTGCTATGTCGGTGGGCCCGTTGAACTTTTGAACAATGGTTTACAAATTAAACTAAAGAATCTTTTCACTTGTTTGGTGCTGCCATCTAGTGTAGCAATTAATAACTGAAGTAATATTTAGTGCTTTCGGTATTCAGGTGTAAATTTAATAATAGATCTTAATTTTTATTCCTTCGTTCCGCTTTTCTCATGACCTTTTTAAAGTTCGCTTAGTCTCTCCAAGTTTCTAAAATTATTTGTTAAAGAAGTGCACTTCGAATAATAGGTAAAATTTATTTTAGTATGTTATAAAAGGGCATGTAAAATGTTTTACATGTAAATAATTTTAATGTTTATAGTATTTAATACAAATGCATGATTTGTAGTTATGAACATAAAAATTATTATTGTGTTCAATCAGTGTGAATAACACTTCTTTTACACATGTTATTAGGAAAAGCTCGTAAAATTTTCGGTGTTAAGACACGACAGCGTGTTTCGATATTTTCTCCTAAAGCACACTTAAAGCATGCAGCCTGCAGCGCTAAGTAAAAACATCATTCTAGGCCTTCAGGAGATAGATGTCATGTTGGCGTAATGTTTACCAAAAAATCGAAGGGAGCTTGAATAAGCTATTTTTATTGCCATATTTGCCAATAAGAAGTATTTTGTAATTTCATAAGTGCTTGTGATAATACTTATTCCATGAGCGATCGATTCTCTTCGATTCATGTGCTGCACAAAAACACTTGTTTATCGTGAAAAATTTCGTTTATTGTTGAAAGAAGATTTAAATTGTTCCCAGAAATTTTGAAACTGTTCTATTGCCCTACGAATTAGTTCAACTTTAACTGTCGGTAACTTCACAGTGTAGGAATGAGAATGGGCGTAGGAGTACTTGGGAGCAAATTGGGAACTGTAATATTAGTAGCAGCGTGCAGGTATGACATTCTGAATAGCTTTACTTGCCTTAAAAATAGTGAGTTTGGCATTGTTTTATACTCTGCACACTGTAACACATCAAATTTATATTCAGCATCAGAGAATAAATTATGAATACTATTATCCAATAATTTCATTTCACTCAGCAAATCCGAAAGTCGATAGCAAAAATATTCTAAATATCCAAATTCTAAAAATATCATTATTAACATCGTTGGAACTGTCATTATTAGCGTCTGTGGACTTCATAATAAAGCAAGATATTTGCTCTATCAGCCTTTTGTTTTCGTTTAAGAAGCGTAATTACCATCCACAGACCAGACCTTAGAAAGTCTTTTGAAATGTACAAGTAGAGAAACAAAATTCTAAACAACATAATTAAAGCAAAATAGAACTGCACTTGCCTCTAATTCGAGATAACAAGAACGTAAACGTTCAAAATCCTGCATCTATCAAGTTTCGGCACCTTCATGTCGTAGAGTTTAACGTGTTTGGCTATCATCCAAAGTATCTAAACTCTTGGTAGATGTTAAGCGACTTATCACCAAGTAACAACTGAAATTTGACAATGGCGTAAAAGACCCTTGTACTAAATGAGAACAGAGAGTACACTTTGTGCTTACAACTCAGCCAACCACTGGCGGCGAGATAACTTAAAGTAACTGTAAGACAAACGTAAAATTTAAGTTCAAATAAAGTAGAATTAAAATAATAAAATTCGCGTTTAATTAATTGGCTAATCAATTGAAAGCGAAATTGGCTCGAAACGTAACCGGCATGGAATTAAGCTATCGGCAATTAAAATGTACAGCCGAAGACAAGAACGCTAATCTAAGATAGCAAGGTAGTAACATGGTCACGATAATAACAACATGCTCTGTCTTACAATCTGAAAACCCTATTCTTAAATATACGCGAACTAAATTTGCGTTCTGACTGAAAAATGGAAATGGAGAAGTGACAGTACAAGTCCGAAACATGAAATAACTGGTTAATTAACATAAATGAACCTCACAATATTCAAGTATTCAAGTTATCAACGTACAACGGTTGAAAACGTAAACACCATTCTTACATAAACATTCTCTTGTCAGATTCCAAAGTTCAGTGGAACTCCGGCGTATAGGAACATCGTGACAAACATCACGAGCAGCACTGTGTATCGAGAGGCTATATCACGCAAATATGCGTAAGGGTAGCAAAAGTGTTCAGTGCTCAGTGCACTGAGCTCAGTGACTAAGTGCCTTTAGAAGTCAAATCTGTAATTTGAACGCTAGATTAAAGACCTATGAAACGGGAATAATTATGCCTCCGAGAACTGGCGATTTGTTAGACCTCACGGTTTCTAAATGACAGATATTATGCCTCATCAAATATAACCCTTTGCTAGGTCGTTCCAATGATAAATACCGGAGTAAAATAATGTTATTATGACAAAATAGAAGAACTAAACGGTAGATCTTTTTAACATCAATTTATCATAGTGCTACATATAAAAAACGATATAAAGCAAATGTCCTTTTTATATATTATATCAATATAATACAAAAGCAATATGTCACGAAATCTAAAATGAAAATATAAGCTATTAAGAAACAGATATTTTGCTTTAGAATTTTTTGCCTAAAGAAGCGTTAGGTCAGAAGGGCTATTAGTCTTCAAACGGCATTTCGTGTCGGTTAACTATAAACGAAGTATCACTTTTTAAATTTTTGCCACCAAATATTATCGCCCTACATTACATTTAAAGAAATTAAATAATGAAGAACCCGCATGAAAGTAGGTAGGTTTCTGGCATTGTTAAAACACGACGGTATCTAGAGCCATCAAATTATAAATAACATAATCCTCTATCCGAACGTCGGCACCGGGAAGCCCGAATTTTGAATTTCGAATTTGTTTTATTACCTGTTTCATACTTTGTAAAATTTTAACCAGTTTTGGATTAATAAACTCAACGATTTCAAAACGAGCAATGGCAACACTGTACGGAGGGAAAAATATCTCTAGCGCGCGAGACTGTCTCGGAAATTCTAAAGGTATTCAGTTTTTAAATATTTTGTGATGTAGCTGTTGGATTTTATGTGATTTATGTGCAAAGAATATGATATTTAATAAATAAAGGTAATACACAAAACGTTAAGAAATGCCGCTTTGGATGTAATATAAAATCTGAAGATTTTCAAATTTGTTTATATATTTAATTAGACTAAAGTGACAGTTTGCCCAGGAAGGCTATTAATTTCGTTTTGCCATTTTGCGTTGGCTCACTGTAAACGTCGTTTCACTTTTCAAATTCTTGCCACCAAATATTATCGCCCTGTGCTATATTTAAAAAAAAATAAATAATGAAGATTCTGCATAAACGTATGCATGTTTCTCGCATTGTGGTAAAACAACGGTACCTAGAGCCATCAAATTCTGAATAGCATAGTCCTGCACTCAAATATGGGTATCTGGAAGCTCAAATTTGGAATTTGTTTTATTATCTATTTTATATTTTGTAAAACGTTACGAAATTTTGGAGAAACAAACTCAAAGATTTCAAAGAGAGAAATGACAACACTGTACTTTTTTCTACAATGTGTAGAGACATTAGGTTATTTAAAAGCAGCAAAGATGAAAAATGTGCAGCCCCTTCGCCGGGACTCCAGCCACGGACCTCTCGAACACGCGTTGAGTGTGCTGACCGCTACACCACGAAAGTATGCCAAGAAGGTGGGAGAAATACCTTATATGTGTTACCCACGTGAATCCTTACCTAAGTTTGCCGTCTCCACGAAGTTGTATTACCGTGGAATGGTGCACTCCGGCATCTCCCTGCTGGGTTGGCACTCAATTCCATATGGGTATACCCAGATATATCCGGGGCGGAAGCCAGCTCAGCGGTTTAACCGTTTAACCTTATATGTGTTCCCAAAAAGACGTCGTCCGGCAAGGTTAGTTCAACGTAATCAGAGATTTATAGTTAGAAAATTTGGGGAAAATGCAAATTTGAGTGCTTTAAAGATTTCTACAGAATTTGCTGAAAAATTTTCTACTTCAATTTCATCTGAATCTATTCGACGAATACTGAGATCAGCTGGATTATAGGAGCTCTGCTCGAAGAAAATTTTTTGTATGTGCAAAAAATTGAAAGCTAATTCTTTCCTTCGCAAAATCAATGGTAAATAAGCCCGAAGCGTATTGGAACCATCTCTTATTTGCAGATGAAAGCAAATTTAACATTTCTGTTTCCGATGGCGCATAATTTTACGGAGAAGAAAAACTGAGGAACTTAATCCCGAGACCTCGGATGGTACAGTAAAACATGGCGGTGGAGGTGTCCCTTGTGCGATGGTGCATGTCAGCATCAGGATTAGGCAATTTAGTATTTATTGAGGGCATAATGAACCATACTCTTTAGTTAAATATTTTAAAAGGTAATTTAATATTATCCTCCCCAAATCTGGAGAAGGGAAACAACTTTCTTTTTATTAGGATAACTATCCTAAGCACATGGCCCTCAACGTTCGCCTTTGGTATATCTGTAATTATCCACAAGTTCTAAAAACACCACCTCAATCACTAGATTAAAACATTTGGAGAGAATGACAGGTTAGAGTACGAAGACACAACATAAAAGCGTAAACAAAAGTAAAAACAGGAATGATGGAAGAATGGGGGAATATTGATGCACATATTACCTCACCTCCCCCCCCCCCAAAAAAAACTGGTGAACTCTATTCCTAGACGTTTGAAAGCTGTCATAAGTGCTGCAGAATATCCTACAATATACTAATTAACAGAAATACTGCAATATTTACTAAAATGTGCAGATTTCGTTAAAGTGTACGAAGACTTTTGTGGCATAACTTGCTATTGTTTGATTATTATATTTTCCAATAAAACGTTTTACTATGTTCTTAAAATAACTAATGTATTTTTGCTAAGAGAAAATATTAGATAGTATTAAAAAATTCTCATTCTCAAATATTAATTTTTATTATTGAACTGAGCAATGCATCACTGAAACTCCTAAGTGTACGAACACCTTTTTGAGCCACTGTATATCAAACATATTACGCGGCCTGAAATGGCACTGCCGTTGAGAATTAGTAGTTTGCCATTTTGTTTATAGTACTATGGTACCATAACGCAGTGTAACCTAGTCTGATGTGAAATTGATTAGAGATGGAACATTCTACTTCTCTGATGCAAGATTTATATTCTTTAAGTTCTTCCTGGAACACTTTTATCGCTCTCTTAATTCGATAGATGTATTACATTGGCAATGAATGTTAAAAATTCGATTAACGTTTCATAGACATTTCCTAAGACATCCACTAAACTAGGCAATTCAAGTCTAAAGTTGAATGTTGCGTAGTTGAAACTAGACAATATTCAATCTCAGAAGCTTATTCGAGTTTTCATTCCGCAAACAGTATGTAACCTCAGACCCAGAGAATATAAAATGCACATGTTTTCAGCCACACGTACACTGCAAAGATAAAAAAAAGGGGGGAAGACAAGCAGTTTTACATTTCCCGTTCTACTGGGCCGATTGACGAAACTCAAATTGTATTTTTCATGTCTCGAAAGCGCGACTTAGCATATATATTACATTTATATATAGCATTTATTTAATATAGGCATTTTGATACAAAATCGAACTTTTTCTAAAATAACATACCATTTTTTTCCATACTTCGATTCTACGACTCAGATTATGCCACATTGCCAAGTTTGTAAAAATCGCACGAGAAATTAAAAAAAAAAAATTAGTTCTCAAAGTTTTAACTTCTCCATGTTAACTGAATTTCATATGTATTTATAAATATCTCTTTTTTTATTAAACTTTTTTTATTCTTCCTTTCACATTTCGAAATTTAGGTTCATTCCAGATAAAATTACCTCACTTTTTGTGATTTATTTTTAAAATTTGTATTTTTAAATAATTTTTATAAATTTTTCGAGAAAATTTTGAATTATAACCTATAAGTTTTTACCATTATCTTAACGTAGATGTATTTATAAGCATGCCTATAAAAAATTGGAATTTTTATTCAAAATTTCCTAAGATATACGTGAATTTGTATATTGGTACGTTTTGAAATTTGGCATATTTTTTATAACGCCAAATATGGTTTACGCACTTTGTTAAAATTATTTCAAAGCATGAACAATGACTTTTTCCCGCTTCTGTACAATGAAACACGGAAAGGAAAATAGTTTGCTGTAAATTAAGAAGTTCGCCAAGTGAATTATTCTTGGCAAAAACTAAAAGAATGCGCCAAGATAAATTTTTAAATTTCTGTTTAAATTTCTCATAAAAATTACAAAATTTAACATCTAGGCATAATTTCAGTCGTAGAAAATACAGAAAAAATTAGCATGTTATTTCAGAAAAAGTCCGATTTTGTGTCAAAACACCTATGTTAGGACAATACTATATATAAATCTGATACGCATCCGAAGTCGCGCTTTCGAGACATAAAAAATGCAAGTTGAATTTCGTCAATCCGCCCAGTAGAACGGGAGATATAGAACAGTCCAATTTTCTTTTTAGCGCAGTGTACCTTAAGAAATTTTTACCACTATTATAAAGTGCTAAAACGTTTCGAAGCAAAAGTTATTTTCGAACTATCTTATTTTCGAAAAACGTGCTCGCTGGAGGAAAGAAAGGGAAGTTTAAAGTTATCAGGATTTAATCTACAACTCATAAGTCTATAAAGTTTTTCAAATCACCAATGCGAAAAATATTTTATTCAAAACAAGTAAATGATGGAAGCAACTTTATTAACGCTCTCTGATGCTGATAAAGTTTATGCTAATATACATTTTCATCCCTATTTATGTAACCATAAACTATTTTTATTTGAATTTAGTTTCATTTTTTCCCCCACATGTCATTTTTCTTAGCATATCAAAAAGATTTTTCCTACCATAAAACTTAAAAAGATGTATTAAATTTTTCTGTTTGAAGATTTTTTTTTCTGAGATATAGAATACTTGCTTAACTAATCATATGGAGAAATTATGCGAAACAAATTTCCAAGGAATTTACTTTTTCTCTCTAAACTACGAATTCATATAACTTCAATTTCTAAAATACGTTTCTTTATGCTTGCATATTTATGTGTCAATTTTCTCGCTGAAATAAATTTTTCAACGCAAACCGCATTTTAATATACTATAAATCTGAAGTTTAAGAAAAACTGTTAATTTAATTTGATATGACATTTCAAAAAAGTGGGAAAAGCTTATTCAACTTAAAATATTCTCATATAAGATTTTGTATTATCTGCTACAGCTGGATTTTTGACAGGTTTCACAGTCACTGCTTTGATAGAGTTAAATTTTTATTCAGTAATCTTCATTTTAGATCGTTTTAGAATGAACTTTAAAATAAGTTTCACTTTAAATTTTTTTCTGTATAGCTTATAATTTTTTGGTAAATAGCAAATAACAAATACTTATATGTCAATAAATATATCAGCAAAGTAGCCAGAAATTGCTTTTAAAGCTGAAGTAATTAAAAGAATAACTATGCCCATTAAATGCTCACTTATAGTCATTTGCTAAGCATAAACGTTAATAATAAGCACACAATTTAAAGAAAAAAAAGTGAACTATAGCATCAACTATCTACCACAGAAGAGGAAGTAAACAATGACAAAACTAATAAAAGGGTTGTAGACAACCTCGACTGATACGCAATATGCGTCTTAAATAAATTCGTTATTACAGAGAGCGTTTACACATTCTTAGAACGATTTCGGGGCCCTTGAATAAAAGTTTAAAATCCAAAGAGTACTTTTTTAAATATTCGTCCTAATAGCCTTTTTTGTGTACTATAAATCTGTATCAGGATTTTCACGATAGAAGGGCTGTTCGGGAAATTTCCAGGGGATACTGATTTCTATTCTTCTTCTACTTTCCAGATTCCATCAATAGTGGTCGGTTTAAGCTTAGAAAGAACTCTTTTCATGATACCTAAAGCATTAAACAGTCCATAGCTGAAAGGTCAATGGACTTCGAAAGAATACGTTGAAAAGATGTATATATGCAATTTCTGTATCTGTTTATTCAAGAATACAGTGGTACTTCTTCTATAATTTAACTTGGTGAAGTTTTGCTCTTTGAAAGTCACTGGGATAAAGAAATGTAATTTCTTCCGTAAACATCGGACGTAAAACTTTCTCCTGATAGTTTGAAATTGAATCGATTTTAAGATTTTTTTGACTCTTCTTACTTTAAATTTTCCATCGTAAGAGAATCTTTCAACAATCCTAAATCCTGCATTGAAACTTTTTTTACATTGACCGAATTAGGTTTAGGTTTACATACTTGTTTTCCTTCGTCTTCGATAATAAATAGATGTTTTTTGTTGCAAACATTTAGATAAAGTCATGCTTCATCTAGGGTCACAATGCATTTCCATTTGTCTCCTGCTAAATAATTTTCGTACAGGGTTCTACAAATTGATTTGCGTTGAGACAAATGCCCCCGCAAAAGCAGCTGAACATTACGTTCTTTAGCTTTTTCAAATTGTTAAATCTTCATTTATTATTATTATTATTGTTTTGTTGTTGTTACAGATGCATTTAAAGACTGCGATTGATTTGTGCGTCGGGGAATTTTCTCTTGTTACCAAAGATTTAGTTTTAGAAACATAAGAAACAGTACGTACCGTTTTTTGGGTATTCGTTTAGAAACGGTTTTCCATGTAGAAGGAATAACTGACTGTTTCTTCCTTTCCGATTAATAATGTTGCTGATTTTGCACTTAGAGAGTTTAGTATCATGCATTTCACAACGTTTTTAAGCTATAAAATAAGAATGTTTCTCTTAGGAAAGCACTAAAACGTATCTTTCAATCCACAACTTAATTACATGCGACATTTTGAGAGAAGTATAAATTTAAAAGTTGCAGACGATTGTTTTCATTTATAAGCTGTTGCCTAAAATTTTTATTCCAAAACATTTACTATTTTCGGAATTTTTTATCGAAATCATTTCTGAAAACATGTAAACAGCCTCTACATAAGCTCGCAAAAGCTGCAATTTCTAAACTGAAATCTACCAATCTATTTCTAAACTGAAATCTACCAATTGCAGAACAGAGAATTTTGTAAATAATTCTTCCTTTCACCAACCTCAATTTTTGAATTAAAAAATTACTCACGTGTCTAATTAATCACGTGTTTATTATCACTAGTTTACGTAGTTTATTTAAAATATCATGCTGGTGGAATTTTCAACTTTAGAAATAAAGAAATTTGAAACAAAGGGACAGGTCAACGCTTTTAACTTCATGGATATGACACCAGCAAAATTAGAATCGATGAACCCGAATACCGTGTGGTTCGAGAATGTTAACAGCCGTATTCATTTCAATTATGTCTAGATACAAAACCACCTACAATAATAAGATGCGTGTGACCGCACAATCTACTCGAGACATATCTGAGAAACGCCGCTCGCAAAAAACATTCAGGTGACAACTTAGACGACCACGACTACGCTTAGTCTTTAGCATCGAGAGAAGCAAAAATTATTAGAAAAAAAGCATTTCTCTTCAAAATCATTTACCTCAAATGCTATCTCTCTCACTTCTATGCCAAATTAGCTGTCTTTATTTATGGTATCCACTAGTAAGATCTGTCTTTTCTATTTCACATAAACTAAACTAGATCCTACAATGAACCTGGAGAATTCTCGCACAAGCATGAATGAATTACCAGCACAGAAGAAGGGTGAAAAGTAACCCTTTATTAATTCCAACTAGTAACAGAAAGGCACGATCTTCGTGCTTTACAATAACACCGTCAACTCGGGGTGAAACTTAAACGTAGAATATAAATCCATTCAAAAGTCTAATTTTAATAGTGCTCGATTAGCACGATAATTTACGGCTAACTTAGGCTGACTCACAAACCTAATAGGCTTGACGATTATTCGAAATGGCCTAAGGGCGTAACAGCGAAATAACAACGAAAAATGCGCTGACTAGCGAAAACACGCTCTGAATAAACTCAAGAGATTCACCCGTTTAAATACTCACTTCACTTAACTTTAAATTTACATCCTGGCGAGAAAATGCGAGGGAAAGTTGAGGAGTTCAGGAAAGGTATCAAACTTAAAATAAATTTGTTATGCAAATTAAGGGAAACCCTACACACTTACATATTTTTTATACTGTTAAAGTTCATATCCGAGTAAATACTGCTTCACGATATTTAATTTTTAAAAGAATACTATGCAAACAATATGCATGCATATGTGCACACACATAATAAAAAATATTACACTTCTTTCAAAACTACTTACAAATAGACTTACGGAAAATTAAAGTTAAGCTAATGTTTACGAAATGCATTACTTACGTAATTCCAGAGATTAGCATTGTTAAGGATTTTGTATTTATGTAGCTATTTTAACACAATTGTAATCAAAATTGTTTTATTTTTCCGTGCAACGCAGCGCGTGACAAATTTGAAGAGAAAGCTACGCCGGAAAAGTAAAAATACAAGAGCGCGTGCATTTCATACCTAATAAATAGATATCTCGTAATTGTACTGCTTTGCTATCCAGAAAAATCGAGAAAATAGATCATACCAGAATATTTCTCGTGATGATTAAAAAGCTTATAAAAGCTGGATTAAAACATCTCTGCTCAGTTCTTATTGTAGTTGTTTTAAGCGAACTGTTGTTTACTTAGCTTAAATTTGCTGTTATTGATCGTAGCGAATTCGCTGTGAGATCGAATTAGTTTCTCTGTATTTTGAATTTGAGTTCTGCTTATATTCTAGTAGTTTAATAATATAACTGCTCTGGGATATTGTGATATTGTACGAATATTTCTGAGGAAATATTTCAACATTTTGTTTTATTTCTTGTGAAAAGAATAAATTTTATTAACTTTTTATCGATTTCTGTATTCAATCCATTACGAACCCGTACGCACGGAACAGTGTATAGTAGTGATATATCTTTATTATTATTACAAAGAGAATGTAAAATTTATATTATTAAAATTTTGTCTGTTGATTGTGGCATTATCTCTTCTGGACGGCGGGGAGTTGAGTTCGAGACAGGTAGCTAACCTCGGATTCCAAAATTTCGTAGGATGTCATTTCGTTAGTTCTCATCTTCGTACGACTTTAAATCAGCCGAGATATTAATTATAAATACTAAAAACGCTAATTTTCGCCCTCATTTTTCCGAGTGGCAATAGTCTCGCACGCTGGAAATAAAAATCTGCTTCATTTTGAAAAGTCACTGCTCGCTTTCAAATAGTAGAATTTATTAATTAAAATTTGTAAGTTTTACAAAATATGAAATAAAAATAGCATTACCAAACATTAAATGTATTATTATTGCATAAGGTCATGTTCTGACGTTTCAGAAAGCGTGCAATTTCATGCAGCGTTATTGCATGTCTAATATGTTTCGTTAATCTCAGCATTTTAAATAAACAGCTGCTGTTGACAACTTTTGTTTCAGATTATGAAAACTGACACGGTATGTTATTGCTAGGTTAATTGTTTTATTGATATTGAGATAAAGTTGTTATATTATTTAAAATTTAAGCCATGACGTCATACGTATACGTCTTAACCTTAAGTTTTTGTTTCCTGGTCTGGCAACAAAAATATTTTTTACGATTTGGTTGTTGCTTGGAAAGAATGAACTTAACTTCGTATTGAAATGTTTTTATGGACTTTCGTTTCAGGTGTATACAGAACTCATTAATTTTGCTTTGGTCGCAGTTAACAACTTTGCATACAGTACATCAAATTAATAGTTCATTTTATTTTCAGTTTTCCGGGTCATAGAACTTATTGCTTCAACCGTAGCCGGTTAGTAATGTACAAAATCCTACAGAATAAAAATAAACGATCAGTATGCAACTGCAGTTTAATTTAAAAAAATACCATTTATGAAAGAAAAAAATAAAGCCAGCCTATAATTTGCAAAACGATAAATAAATGAATGTTAAAAAAGTAATTAATTATACATTGGACTCAGTAAACGTGGGTACCATCAAGTACGGGTACATTTAAGATTAAGGATGAAAACCGATTGCTTTATACTACATTCATCAGATGTAAAAACACTTTGAGTAATCAGTTAGAACTGGTGGCGAAGCTTTTGACCTATGCAATAAAAAAACTCAACTAATAGTTGAAAATAATAATTATTAGTAGTATAAACTTATTTTAAGGATTAAAAAATGGTTGTAAAATAGTCATTCACAGCAGGTCTGCATCTGTGTGTGGCATAAACATGTAGGGATAACAAAATATGAAATTTCCATTACAAGAGCTGTATTAATATTGAGCTATATAGTATACCATGTTTGATTCTTTTCTTTTACTATAATTTTAACCCTTATACACTGTGTTATTTAAGACAAATCTAATCTTATTTTTCTTACTGTTATGGATTTGTGTATTTTTAGGTTTAGCATTAATACTTTTTATGTTTAGTATTAATAGTTATTCTTGTTGACACTGTTAGATCTTTTGTTTAGAACTACGCACAAGGAGAAAGCTGGTATAACTTAAAAATTAAATTGAACAACATATTGTTTTAATTTGAAAGGCTGATTAAAGATCGCAGGAAGCATCGAATGGCAACAGGTCTGAAAGGCAGCAATTCGAAGAAGCGCGCGGATGCAAAAAGAAAATTTTATGTCTCATGAAGTAGTGATACTTTTACGATACTGGCATTCTTAAATGCTTGTATAGAATCAACGGAATATAGCATTATATGGTGATAAGAAAAATGAAAATTTTTAAAAAGTAAATGTAACTTTTTCATCAATTGTAATAATGCTTCAGTTGTTAATAGATTTCATCTTCGTGAAGATTTAAATTGTTTACAAACTCTTTGATCTTTTAAACCTTTCAATTTATTATGTAAGATAGCTACAATTTTAAAGATAAATTGAACATCATATGTCACTCCACATGGTATCATTCTACAAATTGCTTATTTTCGACGTTGCATGGAAGACAAAGATTTGACGTCTCCTAGAAGAAAAACATTTGCTACGTGGCGTAGATGATGAATGGCGTATCAGCGACACGATTTAGAAAAATTCCTCTACTAATGTTGTAATGTTTCACTTCATCTGGTAATATTAATTAGTCGAATAAATCTTACCTGAAGTGAATTATCGCTATGTCTGAAAGGCCGACAAAGTTGTGAGAAGGTTAAAAAGAGCACTTTTATTTAAATCTGTTTAACACAAAGGCACTCTTTTTTGCGCTACAATAGAAGCCTCAAACTGTGGTGATGCAACAAAGTAGTCAAATTTAAGTTGAACATGGTCAAGGATTGCACAACAAACTACTATTCTAGATGCCAAGTAGTCAAGGATTGCACAACAAACTACTATTCTAGATGCCAAGTAGTCAAGGATGGCACAATAAACTACTATTCTAGAAGCTGTCTCACTAATCGACCGGAGGGTAAGAATTTAAGTTTGGGCAGCGATAGAATCCAAGGCCGGAGTAATTACAGTTATCAGAAAACAAGCAGGAAATTAACAACCGTATAAGGTATTTCTCCCGCCTTCTTCGCATGCCTTCGTGGTGTCGTGGTCGGCACGCTCGACGAGTATTCGAAAGGCCCGTGGTTCGAGTCCCGGCGAAGGCCCATTTTTAAATCTTTCTTGCTTCAAAATTACCTAGTAAAATCTACAGCGGCTCCCGAACTAAAAAAGGTGGTGGATGATGATTCTCTACCACCAGGATTTGGCGATTGGGTCCCCTAACTCCCAACTGCCATTTGAAAGGAGGGGGGGAGTATGTAAGGTATTTCTCCCGCCTTCATCGCATGTCTTCATAGTCTAGTGATCAGCACGCTCGAAGCGTATTCGAGAGGTCAGTGGTTCGAATCCCGGCGAGGGCATTACTCATTTTTCAATCTCTCCTGCATCAAAATTACCAAATGTTTCTACAACAGTAGAGCGCATGCAATGCAAGAAACATGCTCTGTCTTAAAATTGAAAAACTTCAGTTTAAATATTGGATACTCATTTGCATGATGGTGAGAAATACGGAAAGGAGAAGTTATTTACTATAACTGAAATTATAAAATCTGTTTAATTAACATAACATCCCTTGTGATGTTTCCAATATAAACATGAAAAGAATATAGCTGCAAACATATCTAGCACTGTTTTCACGTCGTTTCCGAAAAACGTATTCACCTTCATATGTTTAGCAACGTCGCAAAGATATAAAAATTTAAGTAGTTACTTAAACTCATTATCACTTGACTAGAATTTCAATACAAAAAAAAATCTAACTTGAGAGATTGTAACCTAAAAAGAGGCAATTTGGAAATATATTTACCGTTTATTAGAAGAGGAAATTATGAATATATGTCGTGGAATTTAAACCTACATTTATTGGTAATAGTTTTATACTGGTTACAAAGTTTTTTCCTCTAGGAGAACCGTAAAAATAACAGTTCAAGATGGAATACATTACTTTGTAGACACATTAGGTATTTTGAAGCAGGAGTCGTGAAAAAATGAGCAACGCCCTCGCCGGGAATCGAACTACGGATGTCTCGGTTACGCCTCGAACGTGCTGACTACTACACCGCGAAGGCATGCGAAGAAGGCGGGAAAAGTACCTTATATACTCCTCCTTTTAAAGGGCGACTGGGGATTAGGAACCCCAATCACCAAATCACGGTGGTGGAGACTCATCATCCACCTCCTTTTAGTTCGGGCCCCACTTTTTGAGACATTAGGTATTTTGAAGTAGGATTCATGAAAAATGAGCAATACCCTCACCGGAAATCAAAACACGGATCTCTCGGTTACGCCTCGAGCGTGCTGACCACTACACCACGAAGGCATGCGAAGAAGGCGGGAGAAATACCTTATAATCTTTTTTTAAAAATCAATATCAAACAATGCGTTTAATTTTGATAGTTCTTAATGGTCCAAAGTAATTGTTACCTTTTTCCGTAACGTCCCTTAAATAATGAAACAGAAAAAAATGGTTGGTAATATCTGGCATTATATTACATATGAATAGTGTTCCTGAAAATTTTTATCTTATAAGATAAATAACTCGAATTTCTTATAGCTAGTAAAATGTGTTACAACTCTATAATTTAAAAAGTTAAAAATAACGTACTTGTGTTTTGATTATTATTATTTTCAATCCTTTAGGGTATTCGATTCCATGTTAGACAATAATTTTTGTCTTTTTTGCAGACTATTCTTGTTGGAGACAGTGGTGTTGGGAAAACCAGCCTTTTAGTGCAATTTGACCAAGGAAAATTTCACACCGGGTCCTTCTCTGCAACCGTAGGCATAGGTTTCACGGTAAGTGTTTCGATTAATTAAGTAAGTCAAGTATCCTTTGATGGATATTTTAATCAGAAATCCAATTTCTTAACTGCTTTGTTGAGGACACGTTCTTTTTAGAAGTAAAAGAATGCAGACCGAGTCGTAAACGTGTTAGAGGTTTTTATTACATCATTTAGTTTAACGCAAAGTAAAAGAAAAGTAATAGGACTATATTTAATGCGAATAGGGAAAAAAAACATTCACATGTTTTTGCAATCCTTGAAGATTCTTGGTACGTTGCCTCTACATCATTATCTCTTTCATGTGGCTGAGTGATAGATATGGTAATAAATTGTTCAAAATCTTGTAAATCTGTGAAGAACTAGGCGGGGAAACTAGTTTCAGAGGACAGACATTGTATGTATCAATGAGAATAGGACTTCCATGCCAACAGGCGATCACGTCCCGGGTGGCTGTCTGGATCATTAAGATTTAATTTCAAGCGATTTGTTCCCGCTTTGAGGTTCAGCGGTTTTTATCGTCTTTCTCCAAATGTTTAACGGAATTCGTATAAACTAATCGGCATCAAAACTAATAACATTATCATGACTAATCGAATGGGCGAGAAAACGCTAGAGTGAGTACAGTCTGTTAGAGGACTGCAGGTTGCGCATTTGATGTGTCACGAAGAGTGCTGAAGCTGTAGTAGTAAAAGTTTGCAATTCGCGAGGATCTTTAAAATACTTCCAATCTTTCTCTTTTTGTTTCTCAAACAATGTTACCCTCTTTCTTCCCATCGGGATACAGTAGTAGATGATTATTACAAGATCATTGTTTTTCCCCTTTATATAAAGGAATGGGTTGATAGAATAATAAGAATATCATAACCCAATAGGGTAAAACATTAGCAACGGAAATTACTGCAATATAAATAAACGTGCAGAAGTATAGTTCTAATGCTTCGAATGCGAAACTGGTTAACAGAAATATGCTTGAGCGTGAATAAAGAAGAATTTGCTAGAAAGAGACAAATGCTCATTTATCAAATTAACTTATTGGAAAGCCCATTAAGGATATTTGCATTATAGAAGGGATAGCTTTGTGGAGCAATTTCCAAGGCAACCTGAATCTATTCACATAATAAATAAAACACGAAATTTCTCATGCAGTCAGCCTGTTCGGTAATGTTTGAACGCTGGTTGAACTTTTAGCATTCGTTGGATTTATTCACGAGTGAATAATCATTTATGAGGTCTCTTAAAGCCTCTTACTATAAATAAGAGGAAAACAATGGAAGAATTTATGAGCAAGAAATGATTTCGTGGTCACTTTTTCCTGCTGGTGGACGGTACAGCAGTTTTCGGTTCCTAGCGTTCAGGCAAAAGGTAATTCTTTTGCACATCTATGTAAGCACATAAGCAGTATTGTAAAGTACGTACTTACTTTCACTGTAGTAAAGAATTGTTCAACCTAGTGCTTCAAATTCATTTATCCTATATGTAAAGGAAACGGGGCGCCCAGTTCCTGTTGTTACTTTGTAATACTAGCGTGCGCAATTCCTGTTGCTAATTTCTGGATGTTCTGGATAAAGTAAACTTGGCAGACCTATTTCTACTAATTAATAATAAATATCTCTTTTTATAATGGTTCTATAATTAATGAATGTCTGCATCCGTTAGAAGCCTGCCATTGCAATGTGTGCTTATGAGAGGCTATTATTGAATATGATAAAATGTGTAATTTTCATTGATATTAAGATAAACAAAAGTGTATGAAATTCAATATAGCTATATCAACAGTATAGGTAAAAGAAAAATATTTTTATACACCCTAATTTATACTTAGAAGGAGAATCTCTGTACAATAGGATTATCATATGTTTGGCTCTATTTAATACGAGATCAGTAGATGCATATGACATATTACTAAGGTAATGTATTTAAAATCAATTAGAATAGTATATTTCATGAGCTTTTGGTAATTTATGTTAATTCAATCAATGTTTTCAAAAATTTTAAGCCTTCCATATGTAGAATATGAATATGGAAATTTAGGAAGCGCAACGGAAATGGAGTTTAATATGTTTGATAGGACTGTTTTAATTATATATTTAAATCAGTTAGTTCTACTTTTCCGGTCTTTAAAAAATTCTGTCTTTATTGCTTAAAGTGCATTTTTGTATATCATTTGAAGTTTAAATTATTTTTAATGCATGTTTATTTTGACCGTGGAGAAGGCATGGATGTATTTATCCGTCCCCTTATAGGAGACAATGGTGGCCCATCTATTAAGTTCCTCCGTATTAGAGTGACCAGAGCTTTCGACCTCAGTAGTGGCTGACGGCTTGAGCTCGCCATTTGGAAAAAAAAATTTGAAACCGAGATTTAAATGTCATTAATTTTAGCGTCATTTGACTGGAGAGTTTAGTGATTAAAAACAAAATTTACTTATGTTAAGATTTATTAAAGGTCTTCATGGTATTCTGTATATCAGGCATAATGTGTGATTTGATTTTTCAACAGAACTGTTTTGAACAGATTATTGACCACAAAAATTGCTAAAAGTTGCGCGGTTGAATCTGTTAATTTGGTGGTATAAAGATACACACTTGTGCCTGCGTGAAAATCTAGTGGGCATCACAATACATTAGTCAGCAAACATAACCTTGGGTACTCTTTCCTTTGTTACTGACTCTTAAAGAAAGGAAAATTTTAAAAAAGTGCAGTGTCGTATTGTAAAAATGGCTCCATATGGTACAAGAACTGGAATAAAAGTGTGATTACAAAGACACGTTTCTGTTAATTCTCCTGTTTATACACTCGCTGACGGGAGATGGCGATTGTGCAACTTGAAGGTTGACGTGTTTAAGCTGCTACATTCAGTATTACGTAGCTTAAATATCTTTCTATCTTGGTTCGACATTAATTATTGTGTTCGAAACATTATTTTTACATGTCGAAAAACATTTGAAATTTGGTAAGGTAATTTTTTGAGCGTTTCTTATTACGGTGCTTAAACACTTTAAGCTTCTAAATTATCTCAGACATCTGAAAAACATTTAATACTTATTTTACAGGTTTCTCATAAAGAAAAATTTTCCCTACTTTTTCTTCTGAATGTCTTCAAGAATTCATTCTGAGAACAGATACTTAGTGAGGTATAGATAATGATCCGATTAATCATTCAGTAGTTAAGCTATTAATACTTCACATGCACCACTTTTGCTATTACGCTATATTTCCTAATTATTATCGGTCTGTCAAGCATAGAAATTTCTCCTGTACTCATTTAATCATTTTTAATATCTTCATACCATTTTCCTATCATCTTTGAGAAAATGTTTCGGATTTCGTTTCATTTTTGCAAGCACGTAATTGATGGAAATTAATGCTTCTTATCACATAATTAAAAATTAAGTCTTATTACTGTATGTAGAATTATTCTTACATTGCATATCAGACATAATTAATTTCGCTCAGTCGCAATTAGAAAGAGAATTCTTGGGAAGTGAAAATTTTTTGGATGGGTTCATAATAATGAAGAACATTCCCGTTTCGTTAAAGAGAATGAAACTATTGTTGGAACTGAGAAATGGAATTAAACAGAAATAATCATTTAAAATTTAGAAAAAAAGTTAAGGTTCAGTGCCTTTTAAATTTAGATTTCTCTTTGATTATCTAGAAGCATTTTAGATCTGAATTTAACAAAGATGTTCCCACTGCACAATTATTTGAACAACGGTTAAAGTTCTAGGTTTCAGAGGCGACGTGAAAAGACCTTTGCAGAGAAATCGAGTAAAGAATTAATATCCTGTGAGGAAATAAAAGCAGCATATGGAGAAATAATTAAATAAGCTATTATGATTCTAAAAATGGTTTGTAAGAAATTTGTCAATTGGTAAAAAACGAATTTGTGCGGTTTAGTTAATTAACTATTATTTATTATGTTAGTTACTTACTACCCTTTCCACTTTTCCGTCGACATTCGTCAAAATGTAAATTACGAATAGGTTTGAACAGTGAATGTAGCTAGTATTTAGATAGCTTGAATTAAGAGTGCTTGAATTTTTTAGTACAAAGCAATTCAAAGAGCCTTTGTTGGCCCAGATACACAGCTGTCTATCAAGTGACAATTAATGAGTGAGTTATTTAATTGTTAAAAGATATTAGTCAATGCTTTGTAGCGAAATATATATATATATATATAACCTGAATAATTCATGAACCTGAATAACGCATGAATATATATATATATATTCATGCGTTATTTAGGTTATTTTACTATAGGCAGCGCATGTAGCAGCTTGAATATTTTTTGTTAATTTTAATATTTTGTTGTACAGTCTACAAATCGTAGGAATGAATATTTAATTTAGTTTTCCTCTTAAAGTGTTAAATGCAGTTTATTACCTGTAATTAGTTAATTTGTGAGCAAATATTCATCATCCGTGCTTGACAAATTAAAAAAGTCTTTGTATTGCAAATCAAATCAACATCAGTTCATAGTGTATGTAATTATTTAAATATTTTTTAGCCAGAATACTTTTAATACACTCACTTCCAAAAGTTAAGCATGGAGAGGAAAATGCTAATTTCCGGAAGCCAATCAGAATTGAAGAGGATGCAATTCGCTGCAGAGGTAGATGGAAGTATGCAAATATGTTAGGTAACAGCCAATTGCGCCTTCATGTCATGAAATATGCAATGTCTTATAAGAAGCCAGCTTTATGAAGGGTTACAGAAGTTGATTGTAAGTGCTGATAGAAGGTGTTTGAAACTTTCGTACAATTTGTTTTCAAGATATACGTGTTTCTATGACTAGAGACGAATGGAAAATTCTGAGCATTGACGTGCTGTGGAGCGCATTGAAGCAGGACAGTCGATCACAGATGTTGCTCTTTTCTTCGACGTTCATCATTCTGTAATTTCACGTTTATGGAAACAATTCCAAACCACACACAAACAGTTCTCCGAAGGCCCGTAGCCGGTCGCCCAAAGGTTACAACCCCCGCGGAAGATCGCTATATTGCTATTGTAGCCAAGCGGAATCGCAGAGCGACCTTCACACGTGTGACATCTATGGCTACAGCGTCCGTTCGTAAGGCGATATCTGCAGCTACTGTACGCCGAAGATTACATATGAGGGGATCGTACGCCCGGGTACCTCGAGTTTGTGTTCCTCTATCCGTCCAATCAAGAGGGGCAAGATTACAGTGGTGCCGGGAACATGCCAATTGAAATGTGTCTGACTGGGGCAATGCCATGTTTACTAATGAGTCAAGATTTGCTCTGGAGCCAGATGAGAAGCGTAGAATAATACAGCTTGAACAACGAACACGCAGTCAGTCCCAAAACATCAACGAACATCACGGATTGCGAGGCGAAAGCATTATGGTGTGGGCAGGGATTTCATTAGGATACCGCACCGACCTGCACATCTTTAAACGGGGTTCTTTGACGGCTGCCTGGTATCAAGGTGCAAATATGGTCACAAGGTGCAAATTTTGTATACAGATGAGGGGGGATCACATACCCTATTAATGTCCTTTTTTTCATTTTATGCTGTTTGTTTTCGCTTTATACATAATTCTGTTAAGTCTCCAGTATGTCATTATCTGGTAACTTACAAAAATTTAATATTGTTTTCATTTCTGTATATAATTATTGGTTTTGCTTTATGCATAAATATATATGCTACTTTCCTGCCAAATTTTGTGTCAATCAAAGCAGTATTTGTTGATTTTTTTGCATTTTACATCTTCGTGCTTAACTTTTGGAAGTGAGTGTATTTCTTATTAGCTTCTAGCATAATATCGAGAAAGATGATGTACAAGGAATAAACTGTAGAGGCATTAAATTAAAGGACATTTAAGAAAAATATCAAAATCAAAGACTGTTTTTCATTAATTTTCATCTAATAGCATCCGATATGATATCATGGTTCATAGGCTCTGTGTGGTGTCACTTTTATTAAGCTCTGAGATGGATAGTTACAAATAGACTGAAAATTTCCCAGCTTCCTCTTTACAAGTGCAGAAAATATGAGTTGCCGTAACTGAAAAAATCAACTAATTTAAAAAACTTAGGCATCTTGATTTCTTACTTTAACGATTTTAAGTCCAGATTATCACTTCATAGAGCATTTCTTTAATTTATAAAAATTTAAGAAGCATTTGGTTCTTATCTTTCATTTTAGGTATAGAGTGTTCACTGATGGAATAATGTCTATTATCAGTATAAGTTTTATCTAATAATTTACTATAAAACTAAATGAAATGTCTAGCACAAGGTTAGATTATTAAATATGCTATTCTGTATTCAATAGAGATGTGGGAACTTGTTCTACCGAGATCCTCGCTTTTCGGCTTAAATTACAGAATGGCTGGACCTATATAATTAAATGTGGCTGGCCAATGGATAATCACTCGATGAGGTTGCTGAGGTCCAATATATTCTTTACTTAAAAACATCGGTTTCTTTGCCACTGATCGTACATACAGAAGATCACACGTGCTGTATAAATTATTGTGTGGATGAAAGGAAAGAGCAAAAAAATAAAAACAACGGATTTGTTTCAGTTAAGAATAGGCAGGACCTATCCTATTTCAGTGACAACAGCGACCTTCATACAGTATCTACTCTGTAAACTTAACCGCTTAGATGTTCGATTAAAATTGCTGTGCAAGATCTAATTATATTACTGGTCACGTCTTAACGAATGGGGATTTAGTTTTCTTAATTTGCTACCATGAATTACGATTATTGTACAAATATCTAGTGTTGTTGTTATTTCCAAGTATGTACAATGTGTCAAACAGTCTTAGTAACTGAAAATGCCATCATTAATGAAGAAAGATGTGATCCACATGAATACTTATTACCTTCAACAACAGTAATTATTTGAACTAAAATTATACGTCGAAATGCTAGGAAAACAGCATTTGTTGCTAACAGCAAGAATACGTTTTCGGAATTAGTTATTGGTAAATATGCGAGTTATCTGGGGAAGTAAATCTCTTTACAAATAAAACAGTAACTGCGATTTCTGAAGTTTATGTTCTTTTTGTATCAATTAAAATTGTCCTTCTTTGGAAAATTTGACGTGCAATAACTTGTGAAAATCTTATTTTATAAGTTAAGGTGAACTTCGAAATATTCCCATATAAAGCTGATTTTTTTTGTCATTATGAATGTTATTGCATCAGATATCAGTAGAATGGATCGAACAATGGCTATTTCTTCTCGGGTTCGATTCCACATGTTGAATGTTGTGAATGCATGAGTGTTCAGGTTTTCCTAATTTGTAACATGCATAAAATCTACGTTTCCCTGTAATATTTGTTTTGAAAACAACCATTTTTTACCAATAATTAGCCCGAGAATTCTTTGCCTTCATAAATTACGTTGACCAACACACAATTCGGTAGCTTAAAAGTTTTATATATTTTATAATACATCCCTGAGGTTCATTTCAAAACTGGCGCCATGTTTGTTCTATTACCTAAAATTTAAGACAACGTTTCTCAATCTGTGGTCGTTGAAGTCCGCCTTTTAGTCCTCCTAGATTTCCCAGAAAGCCAAAATTAAAATTCAGATTAACTGTGTGTGCCACTTTATAGCTGAAAATCTCAGGGTCTGGAAGATACACGTAGCAGTCGTCCAACAATTTTTCCAAGACTGACTTTTCATGAAATTTATTGCGGACTGTCCTATGTACGGACTTCTCTCTAGTCCTAGCAACAAAAAGGGTATTTCAGGAACTATAAATGTGATGCTTCTTACCAGCATACATCCAAACACAGAACAGCGATGCAAGCATAGCAGGCTCATCCATCTCATTAATGTGAGTGTCAACATTTATTTAATTTTAGTTAGTAAGGTAAAAATTATCCCACAATAATTCCTGAATTATTAATGACCAATGTAAATTTTCTTCTGTTAACGCAATTACTGATTAATAATATAACATTAAATGAATTTTAAGGAATTGTAGTTCAAAACTGTAATTATACTGGTAGTAACATACGTAACATAAAAAATTGCTTTCAAAAGAGACAAGAGTAAGATAATTAAAAAAAAATTATACTTTATTTTATTGCATTCTTTATTTCTACTAAAAAACTTTTAATAGCCGGTACGTTATTTCAATTAATTTAATTTGTTTGGCATTTAATTTTGGTTTATAATCATCCAGATATAATTCAGAAACGTGGTTCCGTTTAAAAGTTTCCGGCTGCTCCTTGAAAAAGACCAAAACATTTTAACTATATTTTTTTTTGTATTATTTTATTATATTTTTTATTATGTTATGTTATTGAATTGTTTTGTTTTTGTTACAGTTTTGATGCATTTTCTTCCTGTTTGACTATTAACCATTAAAACTTTCAAACAAATTAATTAATTATTATACCTTGATTATATGCGTATATATGAAATATGCATATCCACATCTATCACACACCTATCTACATAAAAATCGATTTATGTATCTATAATTGGAAGTTGATGTCCATACACTTTAACAGCAAACGATATGTATTGCTGTTTGCGTATTGAATTTTAGTATAATTTTAGTCCACAATAATACAGGAATATTTTTGTATAATTTCGTTATATTAAATTAATTATATTTTATAATAATAATTTAATATAATAGTAATAATACAAGTAATTATAATTGTTGTAAATCTTTAAATGCGGACTTTTCTCTTAGCTCAGAGAACTTACTTGATGGAATAACGCCTGTACATGAACTCCCAATATTCAAAGCTTTCATGAATTCAAGTAACAGCCCTAATTTGATATGTAATGTTACAGGATGGTATTTTTCGCTTTGCTTATCAAAGACTTAATTAAATTTTGTTCTGTATTTATCACTCAAGTTACAGAAGACAGAAGACCACCTTTCTTTTTAATCTATTGCTAATCATCGGCCTTACTGTTTTATATATATAAGGAAAGTGAATATCTATTTTGTGCAGTCATGGTTTTGAACTAGAAGGAAATTCATCACTTAATGAGGAGTTTACATAAATTGTCCAAAGTTGTTTTTGATACTTAATTTTTCACAACTGATGCCTTCTCTCATACTGATTGTGTGATTGACTGGTGTTCCAGTAATCAATAATCGCTGTTGCTCGAAAAGAAACAATTTAAACTTTGGAACTATCTATAAAAATCTACTATTCATTTTAAATACATTTTGACAAACCTTATTTTATGACATAGATCTGACATCGGGAAAGAAATATTTTTCCGTCCTCACAGATAAAGAAAAGTAAACTCTTTCGCCTCTTCGATGAAAACATATTTTCACATCAGTATGAATTGTTCCCATTTCAGGGTAGAATTCAATCTGAAGGCTATCAATTCAGAATGCTGTTATTGAAAGTTTCAAATCACTGACAGAAACCATATTAGTTAAAGCTTTGGGCTATTGATCAATTTTCTAGAATATCTCTCTTTATGTCCTTTTGGTTTTTTTGCATGTGTTCATATAGGCGAGTTTCATCATCCTTTATCTTCGGTCTTAAGACACCCTGTTTAACAGCATTTCATTCTCAGCCATATCTAGGATTATTGGCGAGTCATCGCCCCTGAAATACTGACAAATTTCAGACACGCATTAAAACTACTTACTGTTACCTAGCCATTTCTGGTGGATTTCAGATAAAATTAAAATATAGAACACAAAACACAGTCATCGGTAATTTACCAAAATTAATGTGACTTACCTTGCTGAGAGTTACAGTTTACAAAATCAGATTTCCTCCGAACTGTACACCTGTTATCTTTTTTATCAATTAAGTATTTAAAATACTTTACAAGCACAACTGTTGCTGAGCTTCTTCGAGCGGCTCGCTACTTTTACATAACAACAGCTTGGTTAACTAATCCAAGTTTTAAATTATTTTGGAAGCCGTTAAATATGCATAACCTTCTGATGTGACCAAATATATGTGAAGTTAACTTAAGCTTAAAAAAACAGTGAGTGCTTATATATTTTTAGAACGATTTCAGGGCCATTAAATTAATGTTTAAAATGTAAAGAGTATTGTTTTCCGGCTTTTTTTATTCTGATGTTTTGTTGAGTTAGATCTGATAGCCTGTTCTCTGGACTATAAGTCTCCATTGTCATTTCCATGGCTTTTCGTGTAATTTCCACGGATATTGATTTCCATTCCTCTTTCATTACTTTCCACACCCCGTTAATCGCATTGGGCTTGCGCTTATAAAGGGCTCTTTTCAAGACACAAAAAGCACAATAACCCATAGGTGAAACGTAAGGGGACTTTGCAGGAATACGCTGAAAAGATATGTATGTAATACCTGTATCAGCCTTCATCTTTTCAAGGAATGCATTGCTATTTTTCGAAGTAGGACTTATTGCTTTGTCTTGATGTAGTTTTATTCTCTGAAAGCCGCTGAGATTTAGAAATTAAATTTCTTTTGTAAATATGACGTAAAGCTTTCTCTTGATAGTACATTGAATTGATTTTAGCACTTTTCCCCACTCTTCTTATTTTTAATTTCCCGTTGTAAAAGAATCCTTAGGCAATCATAAACCCCTTATTGAAACATTCTTTGCGATAGCATTAGACATGGTGACTATATTCGACAGCAATCATTACTTTGATTTCTCTGCTGACGAATCGTTCAGTGCTACATGCCATTAAAAACAGACGTTTCGACTGTCTGACAGTAAACAAACAGTATTGAAAAACGACAATGCATTACAAGTCAATGCAATATTATGTTACAAGTCTACTTACTTGTTACAAATAACAGTGACAGCAGAAAAAAAAAGTAATACGAAAGTGAAGGACTATACACTATATGATTTCAAAATGTGATATTACTAAACTCTTTAGACATTCCACAGATACATTGGATTCCTTCAGGCTATAGATCATTTCCTGTCTACCTTTACACGAGAAGCATTTTCCCAGCAGTATTTGTATCTGCAAACAATAAGAAGATGACCATCTGATCTCCTTAAAAGGATTTTCATATTTGTCATCTGTCCCAAATAGTTCTAAGATGTATAGCTTTCTTTGTAAAAAAAGAAACAACACAGACAGAACGACATCAAAATAATGAATATGTTAGCAAATATAAGGGTAGAGTTAAACCATTTTTAACAATGTTGCATACTAAACTCCAGCAGGCTTCAGTTTCTTCTTTGTACTGTTTTGATATTCTCTCTACACACAATATGTAAAATACTAACAATAAGTTTGTTTGTAACTACTACATCTGAGGCAAATAATAAAAAATGGTTACTTCTGACAAACACTGTGTCATCACAAATACTGCGGCAGCGCAGAGTGCAGTTTTTTTTAGCAGGAATCTGCGTAAGCATCAATGCTAAAGAAATAATGTTCTCTAAAAGGCTTTGAACATACAGAAAATTGAAGGCTAATAAGCGTTGACACCACGGTAAGGTACTTGTATTCTTGTTTACTGTTTGCCATATTCTGTTAACTATAATCACAAAAACTTTATGCAGTTTTACACTTCCTGTAGGGAGCCCACGAATTATCTTGATTAGACACTCAATGCAAGCTTCATTTAAAATAACCAATGCATTCTTCTTTCACAAAATTATAAACAGATTACTGTTTGCTTTCAAGGTATATATACTGCAAATATAATGAAAAAAAGATGAATTAAGTATCTTTTGTAAGGGAGCGCTAGTTAACCTCTGAAATCGAAGTCTTTCAAATCAAGGTTATTTGTGATTGAGTTCTTCTGACAGCTTTGAGATTAATTCATTGATTTTAAAGTTTGAAATAAGATTTCATTAAAAGCGTACATTTAGCACAAGGTAAATATGTTATGCATTATAACCGGAATATAATAAATTCGAACTAAAACTAAAAAGAAGTTGTCATAGGCGCCACTTTTTGCAGAGTACTCACGCTTTTCACACGAGACTACGCCAAATATGCTAAATAAGGCTGACGTCATTTGTTGACAAGAGTTTTAACATTCTTCAAAGGAACACTTCCGGTATTTAAAAAATCGTTATCTTTTGCTACCTATGTCATTTAAATATACTTTTAAACAGCAACAACCTAATATCTCAACCTTATAATATCGAGCAGACTTTTAAGAGCCGAGTACTAATAATAAAATATCTATTTTGATTCGTTGCTATCTATAATTACCTTGCATAAACAACAAAAGAACATGTTGAATTTCCCTTAATTCTAAAAGTATTTATTCCCTTTTTGATTAAGGTAAATATAGAAAGAAGAAACTACAGATATTTACAGGATGCTTCTTTTTACTTAGTAATAAGTAATTCAAATTTGAAATTAATAAAAATTATTTACACGAACAAAACAGAAAAATATATCGAGGGAAATAATCTATAAGATGCTAAATTTAAGTTTGTGATAAAGTTTAGAGATAATGTTTTATCATATCGCAGCGGCTGGGTTCTTCTTTGAAACTGTTTTCACTCTATCTGAGAAAGAACAGCTGGATAGGATTAAATAGACAGTAAAGCTAGCTATAAGAATTCCATGCTTTGATACAACTTGTGATCAGCTGTTGTTTTGGGCATGAAAAAATAATGCCTAAGATTCAGGCAAATAGCATTGTTGTTTCCATCTTTTCCTCTTTTTTTAATATAAATATAATAAAGTCCTCGTATAAAAGCTGAAATGTTAAAGAAAGTCTTTCCTGTCTTACGTATCGCGTTAACACTATTGTTTCAATAAAAATAGTTAGTTTTGATTTCATATAATGGCAACACAAGAAATGATAAAAGCATATTCGACTTAAATAGATAACAAACGATAACAGGAAAAGAACAATTTTTGAATTATGTTAGTTGATTAAAAGGCTATAAATTAGGTTCTCTACATTAGATTGGTTCATGATATTTCTAATAAACCTTCGTTCAAAATCTATTAAATGTTTATCGAAGTTGATTATTATTCAGTCATTGAGTTTATAATTACATATGGCTGACTTTAGAGATAGCCGCCATTTGCCGCATACAAGTACTTGTGATTAACAAGGCAAGAATCTATAATGAGGTTGCTACACTGAAATTATGATTTAAAGACAAAACTAATGATAAAAAATATTTTGCTATTTTCACCGATGCCCTTTTAATCATTAGTTATCTTAATTAGAGAATGTAGAATTACAAAGTGTACAGGATACAATTTTTAAAACATTTTCTGTCTTGTTTATGCTAGTAAATTCTTTTTCTTCTTAGAGTTAACCTGTTGCATACTTGCTGTGCCGTTTCATTACTGCACAGTTTAGTTGCACATATTTTTTTTTTATACAAATTGTCTAGATTAAATGCAATTTCACATTATCCGAAATATGCAAGTTTTTCATATTTTACATAAACTTCATGCAAGATTTCTCATTAGACGAGAAACAGCAACATTTCTGCATATTGAACAACACGAAGACATTAGCCAACATCTGATCTTGAGGCAATTGCGAAAGATTGAGGCAAAGAAGCGAGCAATCACTATAAAATAACATAAAAAGAAGGCTTTTAGAAGAGGCCAAATGATACAATGCGTAGTAAAAGGCTTCATTTTTGTTGCATTTCATCCCTTAATTTTAATTTCAATGCTACGATAAACTATGTATTAAGTGTATTAAGTGTAAACTATGTATGTATAGCAAATAAAATACCATAAAACTAAGAGAATATATATATATATACCTGTAATAAAAAATAATGTTGAATCCGTAATGAACAACAAAATTGGCAGACGAGGCAAATTAAATATTCATCTTTATTTCAATTGACATTTGCGTCCAGAATTGACTTGGCACCGCTGTAATCGTACCTATTTGAGAACATTTACATTTTTTGATACTGTTGCGACAGGAAGAAAAGCAGTACGCCAGCGTCTTAACGGCAAGAGAGCTAGAAGCAAAAGTGCGCAGTTATTCCAATACGGCAGCTTATTAAGAGAAGGGTTTCGGTTTAAGTTCCGAAGTAGCTAAGTCATTAGCGTTATGCAATTCATATGCTATGAATTAATCTAAAATGACGTAATCCAGAAAAGGCATTAATGTTTAGAGCAGAGAAGAGGCATTAAGGGGCTATTGCTAATTTAAATTATAATTTTGGGTTATATATTTTTTATCTTACATACATATATTTGTTTTTTATGTAGAATCAGTTACATTTAAGATGTGAAATGAGATTTAAAATTGTACGGTACAGGCTTCTCAAGCTTTACAAAATATTTTTAAACCAAACTGAGACGTGAAGAATTAAATACCATAAACTGATCTGGCAAATAAATCTGATCGTTCCTAGCCTTCCGAAAAAGGAAAGAAATGTTTTCCAAACTGTACCTAATATCGCATAAAATGTAAACTCAAGCTGAGATTAAGATAAAAATCACACAGAATATAAATATACATACAAATATAAATAAAACACAACGATATATAGTTGTGTCTCATTATCTACAAATACAATTCCTACGGTTTCAATCATTCGCGAGTTACCGTAGCTAAAATATATATTTAAAAATTAAAGGAAAAAAAGTTTTTTTAATATAAGCTGAGCGATTAAGGATCATAACACGACAAATTATAGCAGTCTATATACTCTTCGCATCGTCTTTTCGCAGCAGTTTCAACAATGAATGCAATTACAAAGATGCAATATTTCACTGTTCCTGTATACACTTCCAAAAATAAGCAAAACTTTTATTGTTTTGCTATCCCTTGGAAATGATAGTACAAATGCAGTATTTTTATACTTGGTACCGTAAAATGCAAATTAAGTGGTTTGTCATATTCGGATCGTTTCTTCAAAATTAGACTAAAACTTCAAAATCCGTTATTTTTATATGTTCACGGCAGACATAAAAAGTACTCTATAATGGTATAGGAATTTATTTAACGATCGAAGTATTTTGCTGAGCCTTCTTATGGATGATTTACCGTATTTGAGAACACAACCGCATTTCTTAATTTTCCTTTTGCGAATTAGTTTAAAGAATGAGTATCAGAATTCCCTATTTTCATGCGTAAGAGAGAGAAAGGTAGTATGTTTTGTTTTATTTTATTTAATGTATAGTATAGTTTGTATTTTAGTATATATATATTATTAAATGCAATGTAGTAAGCAAAATAACATGTTATGAACTATAATGCAAAGTATATTTCACTTGAGGCTGCTAATGGTTTTATAGAATATAATTTATCCATTAAAACTTGATCGTATCTATATATATGCTACGTAAACATCTTATTTTATATAGTCTCTGCTATTATCCACAATTTCAGATATCCTCGGTAAGTCTCCGAACATACTGCTGCTGCAATTATAAAATAAATATAAGTATCTTACGTAGTTTCACTTTTCAAAATATAAACGACAAAAGAAAAAAGAATTCTGAAAGGATTCTGATTTCAACCATCGTCCAAAAGATTTCTTTTAAATTTTAATGTGGTTTATGAGTACAGATTATCAATGCAGATGGTCCAGGTGAAGTAGCGAAACATTTCATGAGATACTAGATGAAAATGCATTTAAACAAAAAAAAATATATATATATTATCTAATGCTGTAAAAATGTTCAATGTTTTCAATTAGATATATCTTGAATTAAGTACATTTTTATTTAAATCAAACAGATTGAAGGCAGAACAATAATATTCTTAAGAACTGTATCTGTCGCTTTTAAATAGCTTAGTTTGTTAATCAATCACAGAAAAATTTATTTTGAAAGATAAATATCATACATTTTACCAAATGGCAACAACAAATGAAACGTGAAGGGAAAAGCGAAACAACGCATTTAACTGACGTAACGCAAAATCGTGTATGGAGACAGATAACTGTTTTGAGCTAATAAGCGCACTGTAAGTCTTAGATGTATCATTCTTAATGCTGAGACTTTAAGCTAAACGATAAAGAATTAGAGTAGGAGAGCCCAAGACTAGTAGGTTATGTTATGTTATCTGAATATGGCAAACCTACGAGGACCTGCGAGCTGGGATGCTTTTGTGGAGGAATTTCTGAGAGACTTGTATTCACATTAGACATGGCGAAATGCACGAAAACAATCCATGCAGCCAGCCCCTTTAGCTGGGTTCGAAATCAAACCAGGTCAAACTAGCAACATTCAACGGTCATAACAGTCGGTGACTAGTGAGGCTCCGAGAGTAGGAGACAAAAATGATCTTCCGTTCCATCAGGCCACTATATTCGTGGTTTTTTTATTTGCCTGACACAGTCAATGTTCTGGTTGTTATGAGAGCCTAAAATATGACGGCATGCTTGACTGCTTATACATTTATATTAATACATTTTTCCTGTCGTATCTTGTATAACTTCGTTAAAGATCTTTGCGCTTTAATAATTAATCTTTTACTTTAAGTGTTGACTGAATCACAATGAAATGAACTGAATCAATGAAAAAATATTGAAAGTCATTTTCATTTTCAGCTCTTTTCCCTTCAATAAAAGCAAAAATTATTTTCTTTCGTAAATTTCGTAAATCGAAGTCTGTTTAAGTATAAAACATCTATCTGGGAGCTATCGGTTAGTAAAATCTGACATACACAGATTATAGAGTCAATACGATTTTTTTGTCATTTATCCGCATGCTGATACCTTCAACTGATGTGTTGAAAAAAGAGAAGCTAATTTATTTCTACCTATTTAAATGTTTATGCAGTAAAGATATAATTACAATTAATCAACAAGGTGTTTAACGCTTTCCATCAGCGGGGTCTTCAAGACTCATTATTATTTATGCATAACATATTACATACGTTTCATGATCTCTGATAATGTATTAAAAGTTTAGTGGAAGTTTATAACGATTCATGCTGTGGTAATTACGTAACTGTGATATTGAAAGTCAAAGTATAAAATGAGATTTTCCTTATTTTCTCTCTCCCTTCCCACATGATATATTTTAATTTGCCTGACAATAACGACTACTGAAAATTTTGACGAAACTAATGAAATTATGTAAATAAATTTCGCGTTATTATGCATAACGGAATTAATTTAATTATAGAAGATGATCTGTCTTTGCAAGATTAAAGTATAAGGAATCAAAAAAAAGAAAAAAATGTATAAAAACTGCAGTTAACGATTGTTTAATCTACTATTAAAATTTATGTTACATAATATGGCAATATATTCTGAAGTATACATTTTGATTCAAACGAGAAGGCAATATTGAAGTAGCTACATTTCGTCTGTGTTGTTTTTACCAATTGTTTATATTCGTAATTTCTTTCCCGCTTTTCGTTTTTTACAACAAGGAAAAAAAAATAACAATCGCAAATAATAAATGTTAGGAACATCTTGAGCATCTTGAACATGCATGAGCAATGCATTTTTTGAGAAAAAAAATTTTAAAGTATATAAAGTAACATATTTGGTAATGCGGACGTCAAATAAGAAAATGTAGTCTCTTGACATCAGTAATCAACAATTGTTTGGATCGTCAGACTGCGCAACAGTTGGTTGTTTCAAACATCTTTCGATAGATGGCACCACCAGAGCAAACCCGTCGGTTCCATATTTTGGCCCAACAAACGCAACAGTTGGGCGCAGAACACGTAAAAGTACATCTTGCACGTGTGTATACGCGAGCGAACCGCCGCTGTGCACACATCTGTTGCACAAACGGTTACAGCGACCTCCCACCGGCGCATTTTCTCAGCTCTTTTTCCTCCTCAAAACATCTTTTCACTCCAACTGAAAGCTATCTTGTTGATTTCTTAGTTAACTAATTTTTTTATAAATGGCAGAGGGCCAAAGGATTATACATAGGCGCCTGTCCCGGGACTATAGCGATTCTTCAGACGAGTCCGACAAAGAAGATGCAATTAAACAGACCGCAAAACCGAGTAAACAGACTCCTGCAAATGTGTCAACAGCAAATGCGGCCACCAAAGCTCGGGAAAAGAACGGACTTGTGCTGAAGCCCTCCTTAAGTTTGGAGCCATATGATGTCTCTTTCAAGGTAAGTCTAATTTTTTAAATTTTATTATTTTGTCTATTTTGCATTTATTTAATGCAGTGTTTTTTATTTTTTGATGCATTATTACGTAACATTTAAAATTATTCTAGAAAACTATATTTCAAGCAATGGGCATTACCTGGTAGTTTGCAATAATTAGTTCAAAGGATAGGGATTTAGAGAAATAGGTAACCATACTTACGAAGAAAGCAATAAGAAAATACGCTTTAGCTAAGATTTAGTGATACGGCGAAAAGAAAAAAATATGAAAATTTATTGAAATTCAAATCGAAATATAACGGAAAAGAAATAAGTGATTTAATTAAAATATTTATAAGAAGAAGGTATTTAATGAGTTAAAGTGTAGCAACAGCTATAATAATAAAAAATATTTATTTTTTCGATTACTATTCAATATTAATTTAAAAGAGACTTGTTTATTTAAAGAAAAGGAAAATAGAAAATCAGTAATTCCGATGAAGATTATCAAAACTACAGCCTTATTAATTTATTTACTGAGTGCAAAAATTTGTCATTTTAGTTGTTTATTAGTATTTTCATTATACCACTAGTTCATGTACTAGTATTTTCACATGACATATATATAAATTTATTTTATTTTTAAAGCAAGTCTACCGTTATATGTTTCCTATTTAAGAATTGCTTCAGGACTGGAAAACACTCAGTGGTCGTTGTCCACTATTTGTCTTTTCCGTATATGGAACGCTTTTCAATAACCTTTTTCCACCTTTTTGTGTAATCGCGTCGCAGCGGACGTTAAAACATTCAAGAAGAGAACTGAAGTTGAAATCAGATGTACCGGAACACTATGTACTTGTTCAAAAATACTCATTAGAAAGCAACATTTTGATATGTAATCCTCGTTTTTCTTTTTTTTTTCTGAATAGACAAAATCTAATTTATTATAAAATGTACACTTACTTTAAATTCTACTCTGAGGGTTGAACAATCAAAGAGCAGCCGAGATGGACAATTAAAGAGAAGCCAATTAAATGATCCTGTTTTCTGAGTTTTTTTTTTTTTTTTTTTTTTTTTTTTTATATATTTGACTAATATTCGTTCTTTAGATGTTTCCCTGTTTCGTCATATTTTCTTTAGCTAAATTCAGTTTTTTGTTATTACATACAACATTTGTATAAAATGGTATTATTTACTATATTGGTCGAAATGCAGAACGAAGTCTGCTTCTTTCTCCTTTAAAATACTTCTTTGGAAACTGTACTTATCTTAACACGCAGTCTAATATTTAAAAGATATATACTGGTATTTTTCATATATTAATTTAGTTTTATATCAAAGAATGATATTTAGGCCTTTTAACTGTGCTTTGTTTAATAAAACAACTTGATTGCGTGAATTCATAAAGAAACTTTAAAGGCAATCATTTTAGCATAGAAAATTCAAAATACGTGATGGAACGATGTCTTACACTTCTAGGCATTTACAATAGCTTTCTCACAAATGTAGAAATAATACATAGTACATAAATTTTATTTTCGGCAACAAAATTTCAGTTGTCGATATATATATATATATATATATGAACCAATAATTCATATTCATAATAATTTTTAATAAGAAAATGAAAAGTTTTCTTATTACAAATTACTATCAATTATTGGTTTATTACTTTGCAGCTGTCGCGCAAGTCATATGCTTTTTAATTTCCTTTAAATTACTTTTATTCTGAATATATATATAAGACTGCTTTCGCATTTCCATTATTTCAGGCTTTTATGATCGCTTTTTCCCTAACTAATGTGCAAGGGACGGAAGCTCTGGTCTGTCATTCTGAATGGTTAAGCAGTTTTCCCTGCCAAATGGCGGCACTCGTCATTCCATTTTCCACTATATATCGATGTCTTTAGATCCGCAGTTTTATGATACACAAATTACAGCTTTCAGATTGGTGATCAGAGAATTCTTACGGTATATGCAGAGCATAATATTACTTTTCTGATATTTATAACGAAAAATTTGATTTCTTGTAATGCATATTGTTCTTAGTTACACTAAGACTAAAAGTTTTGTCCTTGTGTGAAATACTAAACCCTTGCTCTGCTGCATTCAGTCAAACAGATGAATTGACAGAACTAACTATCAAACTCCGCAACGAGATGTTGTTTGCATGCGAGAGTAAATGAAACGCGTTCTCGTACGAGTTTTGTCCCTTTTTCCTTTGATCAGTTGTTAAATATTTAGGAATTATTCTGATTGAACAGTTCCCATTCGGAAGTTATACAAAGGCTCAAAGTTTTGTCCTTGTGTGAAGTACTAAACCCTTGCTTTGCTGCATTCAATCAAACAGAGAATTTGACAGAACTATTGAACTCTGTAAAGAAATGTTGCGTGCATGCTATAGTAACTGAAATGCGTTCTCGTACGAGTTTTGTCTCTTTTTTCTTTGATCAGTTGTTAAATATTTAGGAATTATTCTGATTGAAATGTTCCCATTGAAAAGGCATATAATCTGTGATGAGATAAGCACTAACGAGTATATATTCACTACGAGGCCGCAAATCGAATATTGATACTAGTAGACAAATTTATTTAACATTGATTAAACCGATTTTGCTTAATTTTGTTTCTTATGGGTAGTCGTCATTTCCCAAGCGTTTAAAAAGTGCTTTCATCATTAACGATATTTTAAACTTTGTTTCGAGATTTTATGAAAACTGTGAGAGTCATCACTCTGACGTCATTAACGCCATCGGAAGGTAAGACCAGAAGATTTAAGCAATACATGAAACGCCAAGAAACCTACCATCATGTAGTGCTTCTCTGTACCTAACGCTAGCTCGAGAGGGATCCCCGAAAGACTAGTTTTCTTATACGTCAAATGCATCGTTACTTATTCAAAATGAGTGATTTTTTATATTTGTTGAAAGGGATGGGAAAATTAGAGGCTCGATTAACCAGAAATAACGTGCTAGTACTTGTATTCATAAAAGTACAGGTTTTATTCGATACAAAAGATGTCAGCTAGTTTGTTCAGCTTCAATTATCTGGACTTCAGTTCAGAGACCCAGAACATTAGTTATCTGGATCGTATTTTGTTTTTGACCAAATAAAATTAAGGATGTTGTTATGTTATTAATCATTTTTGAGTTTTTAATATTTCTTTAATTTAAATAATATGGGAAGATACAGTATATATTTTTAAGAACAGTACAGTATATATTTTTAAGAAGCAAATACTTTAACTTACGTGAAGGTATTCGTAGTTTAGTTTAGAACAAAATCCTTGCGTTTGGTGCTTTCTTTAACTTAAATGAAAATGTTTCTTTTTATCGCATCATTCCTTCATTAAATACTAGGAATGTGATATTCTAAATTTACAACCTGCAAATTCCATGAATCTTGAAAAAGATTCGAAAGCTTGAATTCTCGATGATTATCGTCATTCAACGAAATTTGAATTCTAATCTAGAAACATTAAACGCTTTAACGCAAAACTTTAGAAAGCTTAGTTTTACTAACGCAGAATAGAAGCTTTTATTGAAAAAGAACGTTTCTATTGCAATTTCAACAATTTCCAGTGCGAATCACCGATATCACTTCGTGGCAGAAGCATCTCCCCCCCCCGTCCCCGAGTATCACGCTGCTGATTTTCTGAAGACCATCTTATGGTTCCATGTTTAGAGTTTATCTATGTTAACTGTTAAATGAATCCTCTTACCTCTATGTTTATTATGACTGAAGAAGATTCTGGAGAAATGTAAGCATCTGAACTGTTTCTGAAAGCATTTTCTGTGAAATTATACAGAGAAAATTAATTTTAAGATTTAAGTTTTACTATGTTATTCATTTACTAAATTTTATTTACATCTTTTTTTGTGAATATGAACTTATTTTTAAAAAACTGCTTTCTCAATTTTTTTTTCAATTTAATTCAGATTTAGAATTTTATTTTAAGTCTTAAAAATTTTTCTTATTTTTATATGAAAAAATTTGAGAACTTTTTAGAATTCAAATTTGAGAAAATTTACTATTCCAGGACATCGTGTAGCGCAATTCGAGGATTTACGAAAATAGATTCTAGTATTTATTATTAATTCGCAAGTCATCAAATCTAAAGAAAGAATGTACTTCGGAATCAAAATGTACTTCGTAAATACATAAAGGATCATATGCAAGGTCATTTTGCCTTTTTAAACAAAGGAAAAAAATAGCTTGCATATAAAATTGTCTCACATCCTAAGCTCTCACAGTTCTCACATCCCATTCTTATTTAAATGCATTTTACGAAGAAGCTCTAAGAATACATTCTATAGTATTTTCCAACGATGACTTATATTTTGCCTGCGGCTAGATAATTAAAATTTATGATAGCGAGTTCCTGGATTTATGCAAATTTTCATATTTCTAGCCTATTTTATTATTTAATAAAATAAAAACAAAATTTAATCATGCTCCATATCTTAACATTTACTAAACGCAACAAAACTTTCAAGTTCGAATGTACAGAAGGTGGTCAACATTGGTATGTGAGCTTGATATGTTAAAGGCATTCAATGAGGAAGATTATTAAATGTAACGATCTTCTTTTTTAAAAGAAAAATTATGAGATCTGTGATAAATTATCTTTTCTTTACATATTTTTAAAATTAATGTATGCAAATACATGTAAAATTTCTTATATGTTTTTTAAATCTTAAGCTGCTTATATAAGACGAATTTGGTTTTCTGAGAAGTATTTCTCATCGTTTATATTTTGGCCAATTTGGTATTTGATTTAAACAGACGACTCAATTATTAGCCCAAAGGAGCGTTATCTCAGAAGGGCCATTAGTCTCGAAACCGAATTTTGCATTGAATCACTGTAAAACGGTAAATCACTTTTCAAATTGTTGCCACCAAATATTATCGCCCTGTATTATTTTAAAACAAATTAAATAAAGGAAAACGTGGATGAAAGTAGGTAGGTTTCTCGCGTTGTGAAAAAACGACGTTTCCGTAATCCCCAATCCGAATACGGCACCTGGAAGCCCGAATTTTAAATTTCGAATTTGTTTTATTATCTATTTCACATTTTGTAAAACTTTACCGAATTTTTGATTAACAGTCTCAACGATTTCAAAGCAAGCAATGACAACACTATACGAAAAAAAAAATTTTATCTCCAGCACGCAAACAATTGTCTGTCGGAAATTTTAAAGTTATGTTGTTTTTAAACATTGAAATGAATTTTATGTGGTTCAAGTGAGAAGAACAGGATATTTAACATATAAAGGTAACACACAAAACGTTAAAAAAGAGCCCCTTTGGTCGTAATATAAAATCTGAAAGCTTTCAGATTCTTTCTTTCTTTCTTTTTTCTCCGGATATTTTGAACATCCGGATAAGTTATGTTTTTAGTTAATCCAGATGTAGTGTACTTCGAAATGGGATGAATAGAAGGCAAAAGTACTATAGAAGCTCTGTTATTCACTTATTTATTTAGTTGTTTTTATATATAAAGTAGTTAATGTGAACTTTTAGAGCAATTATTGCGTCCATCGTGTATACTTTCGTGATGTAAATGTTTAACACGCCCGAACAGTAAACGAATATCTGTGGTTCGAATCTTAGTGATTTTTCAAATTTAGCACTTCTGAAAGCCTAATACTTTAGTAATTGTTTTCACTTTAAGTC
This sequence comes from Stegodyphus mimosarum, assembly GCA_000611955.2. Classification (NCBI taxonomy): domain Eukaryota; kingdom Metazoa; phylum Arthropoda; class Arachnida; order Araneae; family Eresidae; genus Stegodyphus; species Stegodyphus mimosarum. The sequence continues at coordinate 451,759 of KK120453.1, forward strand.
GAATTTTCTCGAAAAGGGAAGACTACTATGTCATATTATTTTAATAAGCTAGGACTAGATTATGACAAAATACCGGAGTTCTATCTTGCTGAGGGTAGAGATGTCTGAATGGAGGAGTTTTCAAAGGAAATTGTGTTGTTTTCTTGTCACGTATGGGGAAAACCACGAAAATTCCCCATGATGCCCTCCCGTTCTCTAGGATATAAACTCGCATCGATATATCAATGTCCAGTGGCCATACCGATAGGCCACTAAAATCTGAAACTACAGAAATTAATTTTTAAATAATTTAATAGATTGAGTTTCATTATTAATCCAAAGGGCAATTTGCGCAGAAGGACTATTAATTTCATTTTTGCATTTTTGCGTCGATTCACTAAACCGTTGTTTCACTTTTCAAATTGTTGTCACCAAATATTATCGCCCTGTATTATATTTAAAGAAATTAAGTAATGAAGAATCTGCATAAATATGCGTATGTTTCTCCCATTGTGATAAAGCAACGGTACCTAAAGCCATCAAATTTTGAATATTGAATGTTTCCACCCGAATATGGGCTGGTGGAATCCCAAATTTGAAATTTGTTTCGTTATCAATTTCATACTTTGTAAAACTTTAAGGAGTTTTTAATTAACAAACTCGGGGATTTCAAAGCGGACAATGGCAACGTTGTACAGAAAAAACATTTTTATCTCCAGCGCGTGAGACTGTGTATCGGAAATTCTAAAGATATGCTCAATTTAAAATTATTTTGCGATGTTGCTCTTGAACTGAATTTTATGGTTTAAGTGCGAAGAACATGAGATTTAATTAATAAAGGTAACACACAAAGTGTTGAAAAAACGCCCCTTTGGACGTAATTTAAAATCTGAAATCTTTCAGATTTTCGTTTTTTTTTAAATTGTAAATTTTCAAATAAACTTTTACTGAGGATAATTCATCTGAATTCCTTTATTTTATTTTATTATTTATTTGTTAAATGTTAAGTTAAACTCTGCTCTGCTAATTTGATTAGGTTCTCACGCATTAGATGAGTAAAACAGCACGAGTTTTAAAGAATGTACATTTATTATAAGTATAGAATTTCAGCTTAGGTAGATTAGAAATTATTGTTTTTAGGTTCGTTAATATTTAGATATATTTCTTTTCATAAATTAATCACTCTGATTTACAAAAGCCGTCTTTAAAAGTATAGACGTTAATTAATATCAAATATTATTTCTGCTAACATATTGTTTACAGTCATGCCAGATTCAATTTCTATGGTTTCTTTAATACGTTTAAATTAAAATGTAACGCAATCAAAACGAATTAGAACGTGTTTTGCAAGAAAAAGTAATTGAATTGCATTTATTTAATATAATAAAATTAATTGGTTTTACTTCGTTTTATATAAATAAGACTTTTTAAAATTCGTATAGTAAAAGGAAATTTACTGAAACGGCAATCTTTTATTCAGGGAAAGGAAGTATTATATTTGAGATTGAAACGAATTGAAATGAAAGTAAAAAAAATGTAATATATATATTTCGGAAAGCTCTGTATTCCGTTACTGATATCCGAGAGGCTTACCATAGCTCGAATAAACGAAACCAACCATGTTGATTATATTGGTGAAATTGTTACATGCAGGTTATGTAAGTATGGGGAGGGATAGGATCTGTTTACTGTCTAGGTTTCTGAAAACCTGCAGGGAAAACTATTCACTTTTTCAGATGTAAAATTTGGAGTTGGCTGTTTCCTTAAAGAAGAAAATTTATTGGGAAACAATATTTTTGGTACACTGAATATATTAATTGCTCTAAAGTATTTAATTAAATTCCTTCCGTTTTACTTTTAATAATGCGAACTTTTTATTGATACTAACAATATTTTTACTTTTTTAAAGTCAAGGCAAGACTGGGATAAAAGATTATAGAAGCATGATAATAAAAACATTAAAAAAGGAGATTAAAAAAGCATGATAATAAACCCAACATTAAAATTGAGGCGCAAAGTCGTTTTTTTTTAATTATTGTTCACTAACGTATGCATAAGCCATGATTAATTAATTAATCGCGTAAAACTTTATACTGAATATTTATCCTGACTTTATTTAAAAGAAAACAGTCTCCACCTCCAACTGATGACTGAGCGATAGCTACAATGGGTTGGAGATGATCGCATAGTAACAACTTGGCGAAGGCTTCTCTGCGTAAATACAGAGATGACTTTTACAGACAGACGTGGCCGAAGAAAAGACATAATTTATTGCTGGACATTAATGCACAGATTTGATGCACAGATGATGCACAGATTTTTCTTGGCACGTTGTCATGAGCGCAGTATGCATCAAGTCTTCCTAACATTCTTTGCAATGTTCATCTTTAAATAATGGACGAGGGAGAGAGATGAGCGGTGTGTGTTTGCACAGCGAGGCAAAGCGGGGAAGTTAGTATGCATTCATCAGCAGCGAGAGATAGAGAGTCCGTCCTTTGTTGAAATTTTGATCTGTGTTTGGATAAAAGATATCTACATTGCTACGCGTTACATAAGATGGCAAGGTGCGAGTTAATTTTGAGATGGCTCAATTTAGATTCATATATTATAAACATTTAGTAGTTTTAGGACAGGAAGGGGCTGTAAACAAATTAAAATTAGGAATAAAAGGGACTATTATCAAATTAAAATAGGTTCCTTTATTTTATATATATAGTTAAAATATAATATAATTACAATTTGCGCTACAAGTTTCGAAATATAAGAGAAAAGTTAAAAGGCTTTTCATTTTATCAAAATTCGATTATAGTTTTTCTCTTAATATTTATTTATCCTTTTATATATTATTTTATTTTAAGATTAAACAAGCATATTAGGCTTTCATTTTGACTTTGCTTTTTCCGTTTTTTTAAGCGCTATATTCTTCACGTGGAAGTAAATTTAATGACTATTGAAGAGTACATTTGTGCGGTTCAGAAAACTGAGCAGTTAGAATCGGCGGATATTTTACGACGTTGAGAGGGAGACGCCTCACGTGAATTTTTTCGGCTCACTCATATAAAAACAGAATATGTTTACTAAATTTTTTTAAAAATTAATTCATGAATTGGGGGCCTTCTTGGAACTCGGAGCACCTTTCAATACTACTTGCGCAACAAATAAATCGGTCTCTGGTTAGAATATCCTGTAGCTGTGATTAAGATGTTTATTCGAATGCTCAGTACTCTGTGACATCCCATGTGTGTTTAAGTTAGTATCGTAAGCTAATTTGTACAAGGAGTTACTGAACTTTGCACCGGGAAGTTAAGTTCACACCAGTTTCCTTAGCTAAGAAACTGCTGAGTATTTAAATTAGGATTTCACTACTTCTAAGTATTATTTATCTGACAAGATGAATTCCTTCAAACTAAGACATCCTTTTGCCAAGAATACATCCTTTTGTCATCATTAGCTGATGCATAAAATTATATCAGCAAGTAACAGATGATTTTTAATTTTATTTGTTCTGAATTTTTACATTCATATGTCGATGCCTATCAATAAATATTTTATTGTGTATTTGTGCACTTTTAATTCTGTAAGGGTCTATTACACATTCTTCTGTTTCGAATTAACAATTGTTTCAAGCAATTTTTGTACCGGCTTTATCACTGAAAGAAAAGACGAAGATTGTTTCCTCCCATCTTCAAAAAATTTTTGATTGTATGTTTTCACCCGATCAGGGTCCAACGAAAGAACCTGAAGGGCAGTTTTCTTGATAGTAGCCTGTTTCTTCCGCCTTCAGAAAGTTATAGATTGCATATTTTCACCCGAGAACTAAAGAACTCGGGGGACACTTTTTTGATGGTAGCCTCTGAGTGTTTTTGATTGAGAACTAGTTTACCCTTTGCATGGTTAAGTGATCGGTGGTGATTGATTGTTTTATATCATTTCAAACAGCAAAGAAATTGCACTAAACAGTTGTTCTTCTGAAATGTTCCGAATATGTGAGACGCATTCGTTTGATTCAATATACACTGAGAAAAAAAAAAAAAGTTCCATATTTTCCGTTCTGTTCGGCCAGTTGACGAAATTCAAATTGCGTTTTCCATGTCTCGAAAGCGCGACTTAGGATATATATTAGATTTATATATAGGTTTGTTCTAATATAGGTATTTGGACACAAAATGAGATTTTTTCTGAGATAACATAATTTTTTTCCATATATCGATTCTACGACTCAAATTATGCTTAAATATTCAATTTTGTAAAATTTTGTGAGAAATTTACGGAGAAATTCAAAAATTTAACTTGGCGCATTTTTTTCAGTTTGATCCAAGAATAATTCAGGTGGCGAATTTTTTAATATATGGCAACCTATTTCCCTTTCCCTTCCATTGTGTAGGAGAGGAAAAAAAAACACATAGTTCTTATCTTTTTACACTGTGGATGAGCGTGGAAAAGAAATCACATCGTTCCTACTTTCTGATAATTTTAGCAAAGTGCCTAAACCACATTTTCATTATTATCGCTTTAAAAAACATGCCAAATTTCAAAATGCGTCAATACATAAATTCACGTATATTTTCGGAAATTTTGAATAAAAAGCTCTAATTTTTTACAAGTGTGCTTAGAAATACATCTTCTTTAAGATGATTGTACAAATTTTATAGATTATAACTCAAAATGTTTTTCGAAAAATTTATAAAAATTATTTAAAAATACAAATTTTAAAATAATTAATAATAAATCTTGTCACAAAATCGGGCTTTTTCTGAAATAACATGCCATATTTTTGCCATATTTCCATTCTACGACTGCAATTGTACCTAAATATTAAATTTTGTAAAATTTGGTGCGAAATTTACGGATAAATTCAAAAATTTACCTTGGTGCATTTTTTTTTCAGTTTGCACCGAAAATAATTCATTTGGCGAACTTCTTAATATCTGGCAACCTATTTTCCTTTCTTTTTTTTCATTGTAGACGAGCGTAAGAAAGTCATCGTTCATACTTTCAAATAATTTTAACAAAGTGCCTAAACCACATTTGGCGTTATTATCGCTTATAAAAAATATGCCAAATTTCAAAACTCGCCAATATGTAAATCCACGTATATCTTAAATATTGGATAAATAAAATAATTTTTGCAGGTGTGCCTAGAAATACGTCTTCTTTAAGATGATGTAAAAAATTTCATAGGTTATATAATTCAATTTTTTTTTCGAAAAATTTATAAAAATTATTTTAAAATACAAAATTTAAAAATAAATCATAAGAAATGGTCGAATTTTATTTGGAATGAACTTAAATTTCGAAATATCAAAGGAAGAATCAAACAAGTTTAATAAAAAAATGAGATCTTAACAAATATAAATCAAATTCATTTAACATGGAGGAGGTAAAATTTTTAGAGTTAATTTTTTAAACACTACTCTTGCGATTTTTACAAAACTTCGCAGTTTGGCATAATTTGAGTCGTAGAATCGAAATACGGAAAAAATGTTGCTATGTTATTTCAGAAAAAGCCCGATTTTGTGTCAAAATACCTATATTAGAACAATGCTATTTATAAATCTAATATAGATGTGCAAAACAACAGACAAGTTCTGTAAGTCTCGGTTTCAAGAGATGGAAAAACGCAAGTTGTATTTCGTCACAGTAGAACGGGAGATATAGAACTGTTCTTTTTTTTTCGCAGTGTACATTTAAGCTTTAATGTAGCCACTGGTGGAGATTGAAGGATTTAAAGCTTATTCGCGTATTTATAAACATTTGAATTCTATTTAAAATGGCATATGTTCATCATATACCTGAAATCAAAGTATCAAGAAGTATTAGTTTTGTATATTAAATGTTATAAACTAGTCAGGATGAAAGAACATTTTGTTATTTATTATTTTTGTAAATATGTATCCACATCAATTTTGCTTTATAAGTTTCTATTTATTTAAAAGCTTTTAAATTTTAAATTTTAAGATAAAATTAAATGAGAATCATTTCATTCATTGCAATGAATAGACATTCGATTATGAAAAAGTTAAAAAACACTTGCTTGTGGAATCTGAAAAACACTTACAGAATTTGACTAAAAGGTTTTTAATTAATTAGGTGGCACAAAGAATTAAACAGATATTTTTAAAAAAGAATATTAGATGCTTTTAGAAGTCTAATCAAATACTTTTTAAAGAATTTATTTTCATCTTCTTTCGAACGACTTTTATTAAGTAGATAAAAAATAAAAAACTTGCTTTAATGCTCTTCCTGCCCTTATTTTTACTTAAAAAACATAACTTTATCTGATGTTTTCAAGTGGCTGCTTTTGTTTCGATAATAAATTATCTTCATATAATTGTTAATCATTTTAATTAAGAATTTTCCTGGTAACTAACAAGATCTTTATTTTTATTACTGGAGAATCACTTAATAGATTTTATTCCATTTTAAAAGTTATCTCTTAAATGAAAAATATTTTAACAACGCTATGTAGTATATTGTATGAAATTATTTGATTTATAATGGGTCAAAAATAAAGATTATTGTTAAAGGCATATGATATTTTTCAAATAACTGGAGTTCGAAACATCGAAAAACATTGAGCAGTTTGTATTGTTGCTAAAAGCATGTGTTTTATTAGACCGGCCGTTTTCCTGTAAACCGAGGTTATGGAAGAAATTCGACAGCGATTCTTGTTAACTAGATTAGAAGAGTATTGCATTTTCAATAATCTTGCAAAATGTGTTTGAAATTTGTTTTTTAGGCTGGTGGCCTGGACGAAAGAATTTCGTCTTTTGGGATTATCTGGAAATATTTTTCGCTAGAAAAGTTCGTGTGTTTGTTCTCCTGAAGCACAGAACCTGAGTCTTTATTTTGGCTGAAGCGCCCCTTTTGAATGCTTTTTTTTCTTCACTCCCTTCATGTAAACTACCCGCCGTTACCCAAAATTCCAAGATGTGTGATCTTAGTCTCTTAAATGAGAATAAAGAAAATAAAAGAAACAGAAAATTTAGTTTCACACTCTTTGCAACGATAACATTGAGCTTTGGGTTTTGCAGTTTCAAGATTTCATTTTCAAGCCTTCAGTATTATTTTGCTATTTTATTTTAGATAGTACAATCAGACCCATGGAACTTGTATCTTTTACTTTCTGTTATGTTCAGGTTTCGAAAATCGTAACTGATAAGAAAAAACAGTATTTTTCCCCTTACATACCGAGGCTGTTTTGGACGCTTGTATTTTTCAGTTTTGTTTGCAAATGTTACTTACTAAATATTAGCATTATGTCTTTTTTTTTCACATATACTACTGACCATCCATTTTAAAACCTACTTATTCTGAAAAAAGTTATTCAAAACATTTTTTGGGAAAAAAATTTGTAGAGACATTAGGTTTTTTAGAAGCCGAAGAGATGAAAAATGAGCAACGCCTTCGCCGGGAATCGAACCACGGACCTCTCGGTTACGCGTCGAGCATGCAGACCACACCACGAAGGCATGCGAAGAAGGCGGGAGAAATACCTTATATACTCCCCTTTTAAAGGGTGACTGGGGTTTTGGGGGCCCAATCGCCAAATCGCGGTGGTGGAGAATCATCATCCCCCACCTTTTTAGTTCGGGCGCCAGTGTAGAGACATTAGGTTTTTTAGAATCAGGTGAGATGAAAAATTAGCAACGCTTTCGCCGGGAATCGAACCACGGACCTCTCGGTTACGCGTCGAGCATGCAGACCACTACACCACGAAGGCATGCGAAGAAGGCGGGAGAAATACCTTATAAATTATACAAAAATTCTGAAAATGAACTCACGTGAGTATTCGAACACTTTGAATAAACGGTCTATGTTTAATAAAAGCAGGAAAGGAAACGGATATTGAATATTTCTTTGGATAACAATGTTATCAACTAGTGTTTTGGTACAAGAATGTTCCATTTGTTTCGTTCCTACATAAGAATTTATTACAGCTTCCAAAGAAGTATTATGTTTCTTTATCCTTTTCTCCAACTGACTTCGTACATGTTCCATAGGATTTACGTCCGGAGAATATGGAGAAGTTTTAATAACATCAAGACAGTTATATAATAACCATAAGTGAACATTTAGGAATGTGTGTATAAAATTGTTATCATAATAGAACTTGAATGCATTTTGCATTCCAAGTTTTTTTTTTCCGATTTTTTCAGGTTTTTATTAAGAATAATTTTCCTTAAACACTCTTATTCCAGTGAGGCAGCGAAACATTCCCGAACTATTATTCCAATATTCCCGTGCATAACATGAGCTGATAGTTTTTTTATTTCATGCTCATTTCTTATTTTGCTGTATATTAATTCATCATTTTTTCTGCAAATATAACATTGCTGCAATATGAAAAACTTTACTTACTGTAAATTTTATAAACGCCAAGGGTATTTTCTTTGACGAAAAATTTTCTTGCTGATCGCGCATTTATATCTTAATGACTTTTCTAAAATCTTTAAATCAGCTTCAGTATTAGATGTTATTTGACGAATAAGTGCTTTTACTATTCAAAAAACTATTTATAAGAACAATCTTATCCAAATTTCTTTATTGCAAGATTAATAAAAAAAACTTTATAAAGTTGGCTTTACTTCTTGAAGAAATTAATGAAATATTATTTTCCGAAAGAATTGGTTTTGAAAATACATTTTAATATCTATTATACTTTTTTTTCAAATGTACATGGGTTGTACATTTGTGGCGCAGTAATGCCGTAGAATGACTAGACTTTTGCGACTCATTTATGTTGTTAAATGAAACAGCTGGTATAATTCTTGTGAATACATTAATAAAAGTTTTCTTCTTTTCTCTTAAAATTAAGATAGCGTTTAAATGCTGCTTATCTTTCCAAAATCTATGCAAATTTTGAACTGCAGTGGAATATTTTAAAACATATTGAATACGTTTTACATCTATGTTCAAAATATTTGGGAATGTATTTCTACAGTAGTTTTATTCGACATGTAAAATTTATTACCATCGAAGAAGCATCGGACACACATACACTTCTTTCATCGCTCCTGACGTCTTGTAAACTTTAGGCGAATGCTTATATTGGTATTTGTTATAGACTGACCATATCGTACTTCTGAATGGCTTGAATTGTCTGTAAACATTAAACATAAAGAATATTGTTGATAAGAGGAAACAGAGGAAGCAAGGAATGAAAACTTTGCAAAATAAGGTATTTGAAACATGGCAGAAGTCTATTTCTGATCAAGAAACCAAGCATTCATTATTCAAATGCCCTTTGCTCTAAATTCGACTGATACCGACTAATCGGATGTTACTTTAACTCCATTTACCCACAACGCGAACTAGGCTATTCCAGATGATGTCATTTTATACATAGCTTCTTCAGAGAGTATGCTAATATTCTTTAACACAGCCAAATTCAAGTACTGCAAGTTTTATTGACGTCAAATGATTTTTACCTCGAAATATTTTAACATGGGATTAATTATTACTGAAACTACAACCAAATCCTATCATTAACCCAAAGGGGTGCTCAGAAGGGCTACTAATTTCGTTTTCGCATTTTGCGTTGGTTCACTTTCTGCGTTGATTCACTTTTCAAATTGTTGCCCCCAAATAATCGAGGCCTGCATTAAAGAAATTAAATAATGAAGAATCTGCTTGAATGTATGTATATTTCTCACACTGTGAAAAAACAACAGTGATGATGTTTCTAGGTATGGTACCTAGAGACATCAAATTTTGACTACCGTAGTCCTCCACTCGAATATGAGGATCTGGAAGTCCAAATTTAGAATTTGGTAGTTGTTTTATTTTCTATTTCATATTTTGTAAAACTTTTTTGATTAACAAACACAACGATTCCAAAGCGAGCAATGACGAAAAAGAAAAATTTTATCTTCAGCGCGCGAGACTGTTTATTGGAAATTCTAAAGATATGCTGTTTTTAAATAATTTCGTGATATTGCTGTTGAACTGAATTTTATGTTTTAAGTGCGAAGAACATGATATTTAATAAATAAAGATAACACACAAAACGTTCAGAAATCGCCCCTATTGGAGTAATATAATTTTTTTTTATTGTTTTTTAAGCGACTCTGGAAATTATACAACTTTGTGAACAATTCGAACACCATTTACATTTAACACGTATGAAACAGCAATGAAAAATATTTGCACTTAAAATTCAAAGTAAAACCTTCCGTCATCATCGATAACCACGAAATATACAAATCTGTTACCTTTTACAGTGGCTTACATTTGTTTTCGTTTGTATTTTAAATTTATTTGCATACATATTGTACTAAATACTGAAAGATTCATTTCAAACTTTTTATAATATATTATTCTTTACTATGCCGCCCAGACGGTATAGTGTTTAGGGGAGCCGACTGCTATACCGAAGGGCCCGGGTTAGAATCCAGGAGACAGCATAGATGTAAATTGTGTGCACCCTCATAGGAGATAATAGTGGCCTAATAGGTGCCTCCACAATAAAATGACTACCGCTTCCGACCTTAGGAGTGGTCAATGCCAAAAAGAAAAGAGTCCGGGAAAAAATCGCATTTATAGCTTTGCTTGTTACAATATAAATGTCATTAAAATATTCCTTGAAATAATTATTTTATTCAAAAAGTGTTAGTCGGTAACTTATATAATAATTCTGACACTTGAAAATTTTGTTGAAATGTTTCGACAGTTGAAATATTTTTGAATGGAAATCTAGTTTTTCTAGAATATAATATAGATGAGTATAAATATGTAAGTATTCACAATGAAAACCTGAAAGCATGTTCAAGAGCCCTCAGAATGCAAAAATCATTCAGGTTCTATCATAATAACGATCCTAAACATACAGCTGTATATGTTCGCATGAGGTTATTAAACAACAGTTATGAAATTACGAAACTCTTCCATATTCTTCGAACTGATATATATTCCTTCGAACATGTGTGGAATGAGTTGGAAAAAAGAATGAGCAAATATATCTTCGAAAGCTCTATTAAAAGCAATTCTAACGGAGGAATGGAGCATTCTTACTCAAAATTTAATACATTAATAAAATTTGTCCAATTAAATGCAAAAGTACAGGAAGAATTTAATTTTGCTACAGAATAGCTAACAATGAATTGTATGTCCCGTTATTTTCATGCTGTTTTTAAATATCAGTTGCTTGTTAAAAACTTCGAAAGACTTTATTTCCAAAACTTTCCGAATAATCTAGCATTTTCACCAAAAGCATTTTAAATAATGTTTTTGAAAACAAGCAGTTTTTAAAAACGATAATCTACAGTATACATGAAAGAAAATAAATTCCTTAATAGTTATTAACTGATATTTGTAAATGAAAGTAAAAGACACAATTGGAAACAAAAATAAACGTGATGCAGAGACCACGTGACTTCTTTGTGCGGAATATTAAATTATGCGCATTTTTTTCTACATTTCATTCAAACTTATTTCCTCGAATTTCATTACAGATCGATTTCTCATTCAATTAATTCAGTTCTCAATTCGCGGCAAAGCGAAAGTGCAAAAAAGCTCTAAATTCCTTCATCAAAAATTGAAAGATATAGAAAACCTAAAATACTAAATACATTTAAAACAATTAAAATTAGAGTTTCTACGCAAAAACAAACAATTCGGCCAGCAGGCAAGAAGGAAGATTTTTCGGTGCACAAAACTAAAAGTTTCCATTTGGTCTCACTCGTCAAAAAGACACTGAAGGAGCAGAATGATTTAATTCACTATTCTACTAAGTTTCAAATCTAAACAAATATGGCTGCTATGTTGAGAAAAATTAGGCTTAGCCGCACTTAAACAACTTTTAAATTGTTGATAATTCTACAAATATTGCATGCAGATTAAATAAAGGCATAAAAATGTTAACCGAAAGATGAGAACAACATATGAATGATTTTTAAAGTAAAAAAGGCGCAATTTACCAACATATAAGAATGAAAAAAAACTGAGCTCACGGAGCCGAGTAACTGAGTGTATATATATATATATATTTGGTGTGATTGATTGCAACCATAAAGGGAGGTACGCAACTACTTGTTAAAGCAGTCCTATATACAAAATTTCAACGTTCTAGGGCTACTCGTTTTTGAGTTATGCGAAATGAATACATACATACGTACGTACAGACGCCATCGAAATAATCTGTTCTGAATCCATTTTAAATCAGTTTTATAATTCGTTTGGGGAAAAAGAGTCTTTTAATCTGTCCTTGCGTACAGATGTCACGCAAAAACATCGTTAACTTGCATTCGATAGCGGTCAAAATGATATTTTTGTTGAAATATGACATCCGGAATTTTTTGTGATAAAATACTTCCTTTAGTTCGTACAAATAAGTAAAATTGTAAGCCATTGTAAAATGACTTTTGTAGGTCAGCATTGCAATTTATGCTCTAATTATTATAACGTCAAATCTGAGCCATGTTTTCCAATGGCATACGAACCAGTATATTAGGCGCAACATGGATAATTTTAGATGTGTGGATGAGGTACGCAAGTGTAAAATTTAGAAAGGTTAGCGAGAACTAGAAGTATGATACTGACAAGCAGGTAACTATGAACAAAAGAGTGAAACTATTAAATAACGAGAATTTAATTTCAACTTCACTGTGGAAACAGCGACATGTGCTATGGAAAACATTACGTGCGTTTAATCTTGCTACTGACAAATGATGATAAAGATGCTATCAGTAGCAGCTAAGTAATCAAAATTGTCATGGCGCATGCGCAGAAAGCAAAGTAGTGTGTCAATTTTAAGTTCCTATTTACGAAAAGTGTTAAATAAGTAAAAATACAAACTTGCATTTTTCACACTAGAATGTACCAAATTTATTTTATAATGTTTTCCCGTTATTTACACAAGTATAGTATGGATTGAAATTTATTAATTTCGGAAAAAAAACGATAAATTTTGGTTTGTATGAAAATTATATAGTCAGTTGTTTAACAGAGCATTTTTTAAAGCCATTTTATGAATAACCGCGGACGAATTGGACATTTTCTAAAAAAAAGGTTGAGTTTGTTCACTGCAGGGCGACAGAAAATTAATATTATAAATCATCAGTGCAAAATAAAATTGCTCATTGCAAATTCAGAAAAAAATGGAAAAGCAAAATAAGTCGGGTGATTGACAGGAAATGATTTATTAATATTTGCGAATTGTCTACTTTCACAACAGTAAACACTTTTTATTACAATATTATTTCTCATGCATCATCTAAAGTCAGCTCAAGTGTATTATTAATATGTCTGAAGATAGTTAATGAATTAAATGAATTTAACAGCTTAAACGAATTTTGATAACTGCAAAACTCGAAAGTTTTGAATAATATAAAGTGGTAAATATAAAGTGTACAAAGTACTAGTACAATACCCTATTAAAGTTTTTATTCATGCCCACTATATAATTTGAGCGCGCGCGCGAGATTATTAAACGAAATGCGGTAACGAATTGTTTGTTAATGATTAAAAATTCGAAGATTTTAACGTGATTAAAATGAATTCAACCATTCATTTTCAATAATGAACACTTTTTAAAATTTCATTGATAAACTTGATTTGCTAAACTTATAATTATTGTGAACTTCTAATAGCCTGTATATTACATTAAAATTATTAATTACATTTGCTATAATTTAGTAATTCTTTTTACATCATGAAAAGGTAGACATAAAAACTACGCAACTTAACGTAATGGTAACAGTATAAGGATTTTTTAGAAACATTGTAAACTACTTAATTCACACTCAAGTTTAAAATAATTGCACAAATTGTAAAATTGTATAGAATTTAAAGGCTGCGAGACATGACGAAATTTTATATTTAAACCAAGATATATATTTCCTTCAAAGATTACAAAAATCTGCCGGATGGAAGTGTCACTACTTCCGCTGCCTTTTATCGTCTCTTCCTACTTCCGTTTTATCGTAATGTGTATTTAGTTATTTTCTAGTATTATTGAATGAATGCCAAAAAATAATCCCTTTTTCGCTAGGAAAATCAAAATTTTATTAATATAATGACGCATTTTTTTCCCGATGGGGGGGCCCTCAGCCGACTTCAGCTTGGCCACTACTAAGGCCGGAAGTGGTGGCTACTTTATTATGGAGGCATCTAATAGGTGGGACGGACAATTACAGCCATGCCTACTACGGGATTCGAACCCAGGCCCTTTGGTATCGTAGCTGGCTTCCCTAACCACTATACCGTCTCGGTGGCACATATTGACACGTAAGTTCTGTTATATTCTTTGTAAATACAAACACTCTTAGATTTCCTAAATATAGATTTGTGCAGAAGTTTCATCTTAATCAACATTTAAATATTGAATTTTAAATGCCTCACACCGTGCCGTAGGTAGTCTATAAATTTTTAAAGTTGCGCTCTCATTTAGGAGTCGGAAAACAAACACTACGTGCACAAGGATCATTCACTTTTATAGCACTATTAGCACACTAATAATTTTGAAGCATGTTTATCAGCACTAGTCTCTTACGCTTTGGAGTCCATATTGTAATTAATAAGAGTTTTAAGAGTAAGAGAGCTGAAATAATACTTTACTAATGAGGATAGCTAGAACTAAAAGTAGGAGAACGTATAAAAAGCAATATGGGTTCAGAAATAAAAATAAGTCAAATACTCAGATCCCATGTGATAACCAAGATTCCTTGCCAACGTAGTACTTACGGCCATCAAGTTGGAATTAGGGTTCAGAGTTTGAGGATTTCCTGCAACTTGAGAATACAAAGGCTTCGTAATGAACATATCCACTCTTCTTGCTTAGTTACATAACCCAAAATCAGCGTCCAGAAAATTTTTTCGGAGCTTTATTTGTGGCCATAATACGGACTGCTGTCATTTCATTCGTATTTCGTACATTACAACTTAAGAAACCTACCTCATTTCCCCCCCCCCTTTCTCCGAAGCGCTGATCCTGAATCAGTAAATTAAATAGTCAAGACTCTATCACTAATAAGATTTTTCTGATCATTAAAAATAAATACGTTTCACTAATCGCCTCACTAGATCTTACTGGATATTTTTATAACATTAAAGTTAAAAAAATAATGTTTAACTTAAATATCGTAAGATTAAATGCAAGCTGGGCGGAAAATAATGACATATTTCTGCATATCAACTTTTGTTTAATACTGACTAGTTGAATGCGTATGCCAATGTCATACAAGTTGTAGTAGTGGTCAAAACGCTTGGCGCAGATTCGCAGAGGTCCGTAGTTCGAGTCCCAGAGAGGGCATTGCTCATTTTTCACATCCCCTGCATCAAAAATTCTAATGTCTCTACAGTGGCGCTCGAGCTATAAAAGGTAGTGGATGATGATTCTTCACCACCAGGATTTGGCGACTGGGTCCCCTAATCAACAGTCGCCGATTAAAAGGGGAAAGTACATAAGGTATTTCTCCCGCCTTCTTAGCATGCCTTCGTGGTGTAGTGGTCAGCACGCTCGGAGCGTACTAGAGAGGTCCGTGGTTCGAGTCCCGGCGAGAGCATTGGTCATTTTTCAGATCTCCTGCATCAAAAATCCTAATGTCAAGGTATTTTTGCAAATTAATATATATTTTTTATTTTACGGGTTTGTTAGGTTCGGATAGGGTAATTTTTATTTTGATCTTTGTGACTCGCTTCGTTTTTAGAACTCTCGATAATAATGTTCCATGATCAGACGTGCAAGTAAATCCTTGTCAAAATATCAAAAAGTTATCGGAAATTTGCAAACACTTCGGTCTAAACACCATTTAAAAACATTTGAAGCAGATTAGTAAAGTTAACAAAGAAAATGTTTAAATTTCACGCGCTTTATCAGATGAAAACAAAACTAATATTTCAGTCACTTTGAATTTTTTGTTGCAACTATATAAAACAGAAGTATTTCTTGATCGTGTAATGGCTGAAGATGAGAAATGGGTTTTCTATGACAATGTCTAACGTAAAAGAAAATGGACCTCTCCAAATAAACCATATTAGCTACCACAAAGCCAGGTTTAAAAAGGTACTTACTGTTGTCTCTTTGAGGGAAGACTCGGGACATAATCCATTTTGAAAAGCTAGAACAAATTTTATTACTTGAAATTATTGAATAAATCGAGCTTTTGATTAAAATGTATCCAGTCCTTCTGACAGGAAAGGTGGTATTCTACAGCATGACAAGGCAAGCCCGCACACTGAGAGAAAAATCTGGATAAAATCAAAGAAATGGGAAGGAAGGTATTATTTCACCCACTTAATTGGCTGATATCGCATCCTCTGATTACCATTTATTCAGATCCTTGCAATATTTCTTGAATGTAAAAAAACTTCCAAACGCGAAAGAAGTCAAAAAATAGAATTTCCGATTTTTTACTTTTTAAATCAAAACTACCTAAGTTTTACAGATACGGATGTAAAAATTTGCCCTTTAAGAGATAAAATTTCTTTGATGATCAGAGCAATGACATCACAGACTAAAAATAAAATATATTGTGAAATTATTTACTTTAATTTGATGAAAAAAGTGATATTACTTTCCGGTCTCCCGTATACTTTGAATTCTTATGCCATCGGTGTCTCGACGCTAAGTTATCGCCATGTTGTTGTTTAACAGTGACTTTACCGTTACGTTTCTTAAGATATTTAGGCCATTACCTAAACACATTCTAAAAGACGAACTTACGCATCACAGCTGATTTAGGCAGTCTTTGTTGGTCAAATGTAAAGTAAATGTTAAATGCCAGATATAAATAATACACTACACTTCTAACGTGGAACTTAACACCAAATAAATCATATTTCTATAAAGGTAAATCTCTACCAGTGTTGAAAAACAGTTACTCTCATTAAAATTAATTTTTATTTATCAGGTTTACATATTTAGCTTTATTGATTAATTTTTGTCATTACTCGTTTTTATCTCTCTTTTTTAAAAGTGTATTTTTTCTCTGAAGAGCGTTCTTGCTTTTCTCTGAAAATACGTATATTCTTACTAACTGTTACCTTTATGCGTTTTTATATACTTGTCTACAAAGATAATTTTTAGTGTTTCTTACGGAAACATAAAATGCTTTTCCTGTTCAGCTATATTAATTTATGCGATATTGAAACACAATATTCATTTGAAAATGTATTTTGTTTCATTGATCTTCGTTTTTCAAGTTTATAGGCATTTGTTTAAAATATTTTCAACAAAATTTCAGAATCGAAATTAAAAAAAGGGGTAAAATATAACTTATCCAGGTAATTTTGTATTTAAAAATAATTACGTTTTGTAAAAAGTGCATAAGAAAAATCAGAAAGGCTTCTTATTTTAACGGTCGTTCAAATGGGTTTGTGAAGGTGTTTTATGCTCTCGCTGAGCTCGCAGTCTACCAGTCTGCTGTTACACTCCTAATAACCCCCCTTTTTTATCTTTTCAGTTTTAATATTAAGCATAATTTTCTTCGCACTTAATGCCATATCTAATTCAGCAGCAAAATTTTAAAAAAATTAAACTAAGCATAGCAGTACATATTTAGAATTCCCGATGCAGCTTTTAAGTGTTAGCATACATTTTAATATTCTTTTTTCAGTCTTTTCTCAGTTCATCATATCCGTGTTCAATTTTCTTACTAAAGGGGCTTTACAAAACATTTTTTGTCTTTTAATTATTATTCATTTGTGTGTTTACATTATTTGTTAAATATCACGTTCTTGACCCTTACGCCACATTTACGCCTTACGCCACATTCGATTCAACAGCAAAACACAAAATATTTAAAAACGGCACATTTTTAGAATTTCGGATAGAGACAGTCTCTCGCGCTGGAGATAAGTGTTTTATTTGGTACAGTGTTGCCACTGCTCGCTTTAAAATCTTTAAGTTTAAAATCGTTACCTTTACAGATAATGAAATATGTAACAAAGCAAATTCAAAATTCAAAATTCGGGCTTTCAGGTGTCCACGTTCGCGTGAAGGACTACTTTATTAAAAATTTGATAGTTCTAGTTACCGTTATTTTTTCACAATGCGGGAAACATAAATACATTCATTCAGATTCTTCATTATTTAATTTCTTTAAATATAATATTTTGTGGCAACAATTAGAAAAAGTAGTACGTGCAATGCATTTAAGTGTTTCGACGCAAAATGCTGTTTCGAAACTAATATCCCTTTCGGGACAAACGTCACTTTTGTGTTAAAAATTGTAAAAATTGCTTTTAACTTTACACATGCGCTTTATTATTTTTTTAAATTCTTGTTAAAATACTTTTGTTAGTTTTAAAAATAAATGAAGGTATTTGTTAGGTTAGCTTTTAATTAAGGTTAGCTTTTAATTAATTAATTATCGTATATTCTCATAAGTGTCGTATTTTATATATATTTTCCAGTAAGACTGCCTATTTGATTCATAGTTAGAAAGCAGTTCTCTTCATTTATGAAAACTACTTTCTTGAAACAGTTCACTAAAAAGCAATTTTGAAAAGAAAATCATTTAGGTTTGTTGATTTTATTGCATCATATTTCGTAATTTTCTTAAGTATCTCTTAAATTTTCTTTGATACTTTTAACAAGCATATTCAATAAGTGAATGAAGAATTCCTGTATGAAAATCAGCACAAAAAATGTATTATTGATTGCATTTTTGTTAAAAAAACACTCTATAACATAAAAATTGACTCACCAAGAAGGAGTTGTCCGACGAAGACAAAAACTGGTGAATAAAAAGATTATGTACAGAATAGAAAAGGATTAAAATTTCAAAACAACTGAATGATCTATTTCAGAGTTACATAATTACAAAGTAATGAGCTCAATAAGATGTTTACTCACCTCTAACCTAGATGTAAGCTGCAACACGGCGTGGCGTAGAGTGCTAAAGCTCCCGGATGTCTACTGCGGTATTTCTTGAGAAATTTGCTCTAATTGTCGGGCTTGGTCATCAACATTCCCTGGTAGATGAAGTCTACCAGACATGTTCGATGGGGGAGACGTCTGGCGATCTGGCTGGGCAAGGAAGTGTTGACAAGCTGTAAGACAGTTCATGGCAACACGTGCCGTATGTGGTCTGGCGTTATCTTGTTGAAAGATAAGGCCAGGGTACTGCAAAAGGAACGGCAGCAAATCAGGTCTCAGAATGACGTCCTGGCTCGTATACACAGGGAAAAGCACGAGAAAGCCCATGCAGCCAGCCCATTCACGGATTCGAAGCTCGGACTGAACTACCAGTGTTCGGCGACTTTCCGCTGGTGGATCTGTCCCTGAAGTTCGGAGTTAGCAGAGAGCTTCCGTTAACCACCAGATTGCTCAGTATGAATCTGCCCTTTTTTTTTGGAACTTGGCTGGTTCTACATATTAAAGTAAGCGACGAGAATCTGCTTAAAGAAAGGAATGCTTCCATGGTGAACTTTCTAAAGGTGGCTATTTCATATTTGCGATACATATAGGAAAAGTGCTAAACCCTCATGAAAACAACTCATTTGCCAAGATTCTAAAGTGTGTAGAATTTCCAGTGTTCACAGTTTTATCCTTACGGTCATGGTTAGTCCAACTTCGTCACAGCGTATTTACAAGTACGCAATTTAATAATGAAATTAAAGCCTTGAATATTTTTAGCATTTTAACTGGCGTTAATGTTATTATTCTCTAAACATAAGCATTTCGAAATCTAAATTAGAATTATTTGATATTTTAAATATAGCGTCTTTCTCTGCTAGAAATTGTTCCTATTATAGGCAGTTAATAATTTAGTGAGTTAGAAGATTATAGTTTTCTAAGTTCTGATACATGAGACGTAAGTATATAATTTTCATTAGTTTAAAATGCTACTCACTGTTTGAAAGTTAGTGTCTGCTTAAATGAAAAGAAAAAGCCACAAATTCCCCACCCATTTCAAAGTCTTTTTAACATTTCGTGACTAATGTAAATAGATCACATACTGTCTGCGAAAGAAGACTGTCTGGAAGAAGTATGCCATCATAAATCATTTTGTCTTATCTGATATCTGTAAATCTATTGCCGAAAGAAAGAAAGGACTTGACAGAACTTTCTGGATTTGTCAAAAAGATATATCTAAGTCTCTCGGTTATTTAAGTGAAAGGTACTTTACAGCAATAAGGTAATTTACATAAAACCAGTGTTGTCGGTGTTTTAAATAAAAGGAAACCTTTCGAGCTTCAGAATAATGCGAACTCTAATGTCATGATCCTTGACCAATTCATCTCTTCGGGTTCGTTTTCATCCACTTATGAATGTTATTCGTCGACTCTATTCGCAGAAATAAAATTGGCACACTTATGAAGGTTTAACAATAACATGAACTATATTTTATTGAAATATATATATATATTCTTTTCACAAAGTATTTTTTCCACAATTACATTAAAAACGCACAACTATTACATTTAACCTTTCAGTTCTTTTTAATCATCACAAAATCAACTTCAAACTTTGGAATACAAAAAAAATCAATTCAAAAATGTTTCACACGAGCCTCCGTCTTTCTCGCATGAAGCACGTTTTCTTCTTCTCGTAGCCAGATTTTGCTTTCTCTCCGCTTTCTTTCTCTTTTCTTTCTCTTTCTGCATGACACGCCCCTGCCCAGAATGAAATTTGTCCTTTCTTTAGGACGTATTTCATTAATCAATATCCAAGCAAATTTTCTGTACACTACTTTTACACAATACAAATCTCGTACAATATTAAATAAAACAAAACAGAACAAACAATATAAGATACAATCATACAGAAAGCAAAGAAAAAAAACAAATTATATTACTCATATTATATCTGATCCAGACGTGAGAGAGCATCAGCACTTTGGTGCTGCATCCCTGGCCTATGACTAATTCCCAAGTTCCATTTCTGCAATGCCAAAGCCCACCTTGTCAATTTAGGACTTCGAGGAGTAGTTTCGTTCAAATATCTGAGAGGATTGTGATCCGTTATAATTT
>KK120453.1:473397-520420 GCA_000611955.2 Stegodyphus mimosarum
GTGGATTGAGCACGATTCATTTCCCTCTGGAATGTCCCCGAGGCTCCTGATAAACCGAAAGGCATTGTTCTCCACTGGTACACTCCATTAGATGTCGCAAATGCAGTCAAGGGTTTGCTCCTTTCATCCATTCGGATTTGCCAATACCCTTTTCGAAGGTCGATGCTTGTCAGCCAGTTAGCTGCACCCGCCACAAAAACCAACTCCTGCATGTCCTTCATGGGAAATGTTGGAGTTTTTGTAACAGCATTCAATGATCTAAAATCTATACACATTCTAACTGTAGCATCCTTTTTCACCACACAAACTATAGGATGAGCAATTTCTGACTCAGAAGGTTCAATTAATCCTAATTCTAGTAACTCACGTATCTGCCCATCTACTGCTTTGCGATATGCCATAGGTATTCCATAGCAGTGGGGTTTCTTCCTAATAGCAGTAGGAATAAGTTCGATCTTGTGTGTACCTACTCGGGCTGGTTGCACTGGACGTGTAAATAATGTTTGGTATTTCCTCAGTAGCCCTAAAAGTCTACTCCTTTGGACCGAATCTAAATTAGACATTTCTAATCCTTCCAGAGATTCAGAAAAAGTTTTTCCTCCCTTGTTGACAGGTGTAGATTCAATTTCGCCAAACTCTTCTTCTCCCTCCAAGATAACATTTACTGCTTGAGATCTAACTACATAAAGTCTAATCTTATTCTGATGAACATGCCTTTTGGTTCCATCGGGCATTCGTACTACAAAAGAGTGAGGACTTTTCTGTTCCAATATATTTGCAGGACCCTGCCATCTAGCGTAAAGCTTATTATTAGAATCGGGAATCAAGACTATCACCTTATCTCCCACCTTAAACGTTTTTACGGTAGATCTTAAATTATGATAGTGTGCTGTCCTCTCTTGTTGAATTTCAGCTGTGAGCTTTGCCTGCTCCGCTGCCTTCTCAAACCTAGCCTTTAGATTTTGTAAATATGTATAAACAGGAGTTGCATCTAATTGTAAATTTTCATGTTTTCCTGTCCATGATGATTTTAATATCGACAAAGGTCCTTGAGGTGTCCTGCCGTACATTAGTTGAAATGGAGCCACCCCAGTTGTTGAGTTGGGTACTTCTCTATAGGCCCACAACACATAAGGAATTTGCAAATGCCACCCCCTACCTTCTTCTCTGATGACATGATGCAACATTCTTTTTAAAGTACCATTAAATCGTTCAACTAATCCATTAGATTGAGGATACCCAGGGGTCGAAAACTTAGGACTGGCCCCTATTCGTCTCTCAAATTCTTGAGTCAAATCTGCTTTAAAGTTTGTTCCATTGTCACATGCAATTACATTTGGAATACCCGTTCTTGAAAAAATATGTAATAACTCCTCACAAGTCGACTTGGCAGAGAGGCTAGTTAGGGGTATTGCTTCTGCCCATCTGGTATGCTGATCAACTAAGCATAATATATACTTATGCCCCTTAGAGCTGGGAGGATCAATCGGACCTATCACATCAATGTTTACAATTTGGAAGGGCAGATCTGGCCTCGTTACTGGGGTGATTGGTGTCCTATCAACAGTTTTAATTGGTCTAGTCAACTGGCACTCTTTACACGCCTCGCAAAATTTCTGGACGTCTAACCTCAGACCTTCCCAATAGAAAGAGTATCTAATTCTCTCCACAGTCTTCTTTACCCCCATGTGGCCACTAAACACCGAGCAATGTGCTAACTGCAAGACTTCCTCCCTTCGACTCTTAGGTACAACTAATTGTCCCACGCTTTCCCCAAGAATTTTGTCCTTATGAAAGAGAAAGTTATCCACTGTATAATAATTCCCCTTTCCTTTTTGAGCATTCTCCCATGCTCCTGCCAGAGATTCACAAGTCTCCTGCTCTCTTCTAAAAATATCCGCTGTACATAGTCTTCCTGACTGAGGTTCTTGGCTTTCACTTGATTCCACCTTTTCTTTCTCATCGAGATTCCTTCCCACACTAGTGTTTCTTTCTAGTTTCCCTGTGTTTACCTTCACAGACTTTTCATTTCTCCTAACCTCTGGGATGTTTGTGGTTTCTTCAGGTAAGTTCTCTACCACCTCACCTGTGTCATGTAACTGACCCCCTAACATGGTGAATACTTCCGGAGGAAGCAACACATCCTCTGCTAGAGATTCTGCAACTGCACACAAAATCTCTTGATGTGTGACACTGGAACTTTCTCCTACAGTGATACCCAGTGGAATGTTTACCAAAGGGCATTTAACAGCTGGACCAAATATACCCTTCAAATATATGCTCGATCCTTCCTCCAGTTGGAGATTTTTGGTTAACTCCTTTTTAACCAGCGTAATTTCTGTTCCTGAATCAACGAGGGCCTCCCCTATTGTTCCATTCACACTAATAGGAACCCTTTTCAACTTACACAGCTTTTAGATGTTTACATTTTCTGGCTTCCCCAAAGGATCCACCCGAGCTACCACAACTCTGTCCGCTAGGATATCATTATCATGACCTTTCTTTACCCAGTTTACCCTAGCTTTATCCTTTTCCTCATTTCGGTTATACTGCCTAGAACCTTTAATCTGAGGACAGTTCCTTTTAAAATGCGAAGCTGAACCACATACAAAACATGTTAAACCTTTAACATTCCCTGTGTTTTTCCCTATGGTTTCTGGCAGCGATTAAAATGCGAATACCCGTTCTTGAAAAAATATGTAATAATTTGATTCTATGGCAGCGATTAAAATGCGAAGCTGAACCACATACAAAACATGTTAAACCTTTAACATTCCCTGTGTTTTTCCCTATGGTTTCTGACTCATGCCGACCGCTTCGTCTCTGTTCGACCTTAGGTTTCTCACCTATTACCTCATTTAGCATCTTAGTTTCACAAGCTTCCCTACGTACGTTGTAGGACTTCCCTTTAGCCGCAAAGAATATGTCACACTCCTTTCCAAGCTCTCTTGGCTTGAACCACGAGTCTCCCTGCCTTATACCTATGTGTACTGCAGTTTCTGTATCAAGGGTCTGGTAGGGTCAAGGGTGTATATCAAGGGTGTATCAGCATCAAGCTGAAGCATATAAGTACCCTCTTCTATCAGCCATATCATTATATTTTAAATTTGCATAAGATAGTATCCATTATAACTAAACTGAGACAGCAAGTTATATACTCTTCCACCAAAACATTTTTTAATTCTGATAAAGCCCAACGGAGACCGAACGGTAAGATCGTTGAATACTAGCAGGTATTTTGGTTAGGCATCTGCATGGTGGATTTCGTGTTTTTTCCATTGTGTAATAAGAACAGAAGCTAATTTGCTTTAAAATGTCCTCCACAATGGCATTCCCCCTCGGCAGATAGCATTTGAATTGCTTTGCCTTATCATTAACGTAACGTTAATTCTAATAGTAAAGTAATGCTTTATAACTACTCAATTCAATGTGACTAAGTGACCGTTTCAGAATTTGGGTTGGAAGTGCATGTTTTGCTGAGCGAAAATAATTAAAACCACAGAATCATTCTGATTGACACTTATCTTTATATCAGTTTCATTTTCTTTCATTAATAGAAAAAGGTATTTACAGCTGGGTTATAAAAATGCACATCTTATTAATTGTTTCTCGCGGGAAGCATCAATCGTGATTCCAGGCGACAGAGGGAGGAGCAAAAATTGAGCAAAGGAGATTCAGTTTCTTTTTTCTTATGCTTAGAATAAGCATTATTCACCCATTTTGGAGGGAACATTAAGCTAACCAGAAATGATCACAGGCAAAGTGACGGTAGACATTCTGAAATATTTACGACATGGAAAAAGTTCATGTAATGCAAAGGGGGAACGCTTAATGAAAGGGTTCGTAAATTTATGAGTGTCATAGTGCCTGATAGAAAGATGCATGGATACGTTTTGAAGATATTCGGGTATATTGTGTCATTTGGCAACATAAAGCAAGCTCTAAAGTTGTACATATAGTTGTTTAGCAGCCTATAGGGATTCAGGATAACATATGATTCATGTTAACGTGGCGGATGTTCGATGGCATTAGTCATTTCACGCATGATCACATGGCGCATATCAGTAAAATGATTTAAGGCTTATAAAAATTATCTCGGAAAATTTCATCTCGGGCAAAAATTTTGATTATGCAAGGAATATATTTCCATTCATGCATTATTTTTGTCCTATTATGACATTATGTTTGAGTTACTAACAAACATTTATTTAATTTCCTTATTTCGTGGAGATTCGCTCATTTCAAAATTTATGCAGATTTGAGTGTTAAGCACTTTTACTATAAAATTAGAAAAATAGTTGATAACTGTATGTGAGAGCTTTGATATTAAAGACAATTACCTGCCGTTTAAATTAACTCTTGGCAAATAACTACTGTCTCGTATAAGACCGAAAATCTCAATATAGATTTGATTGATTAGTTAAGAATTTCGAGCCGCTTTCAGAGTTCAACAGCGAACTAGTAGAATTTGTTAGAAGAAATTACATTTTATAATTAAAAGCTGCATTAAAGAGAACTTGTGTCTGAACTTAGGTCCTAGGACTGTTGCTATTGTGTTGTATTATTCTTAATTTAACCTTTACAAATGATGAAGTAGTTAAAGTAGTTGAGGTAGTTATGATTTGTTAAAGTAGTTGAGTATTTTGAGGTAGTTATGAGGAAGTTAAAAATACATGTTTGTCTATTTGCTTGAAGAGTTTACTTGTTCTAGTGCTGAAAGCTCTTCCATGGGATCTAAGTAACACCTAGATAAACTTGTATTTGAGCTACTTTATTTAAGCCCCAGATAGGTGTGTGCTTTAAGCTATATGCTTTCAATGTAGATATGTGCTTTCAATTACTTTAAAACGAATTATGATATTCATTCCTCCCGTGCAGAATTTTCTGATTAGCATATTCAGTTGCCATCGGAATACTTGCAGGCAGTTCGATTCTTGGCGAGGGCAAAAGTACTTATTTATATTTCTCAATCCAAAAATATAATAATAACACAATTTTATACATATTTCGTTACATAAGTAACTAATCTTTACTATTTTCTATCCCCCCCAGTTTGACTATAAGAACAACAGCTACGGGTAAAAAGTCAAATCGCTAATTTTTTCTTTGCTAATTTCTACTTCTTTTCTATTTAGTGTGTTTCGCTTCATGAAAAGGACGCGAATGCAGGCTGCTGTCTAAAATGACTTGTTGAAAATAAATACCATACTGTGATAACGACACCAGTTGCGATCGGAAATGGGGGGGGGGGTGAGTGCCTGTTTTTAAGTGACATAGATAGTATAATTTTGGGATGCTGATTACGAAAACGACATAAAAAAGTTCGACTGGCTGTCGTTTCGTTGTAAGAAAAGAAGAGGTGGATGCTTAGGCTGTCGCAACCTGACTATATAAAGATGCACTGTTGAGTGCCTGGCATGGCAATAACAGGGCAATAATTGTAGAAGCATTCACAAAAGCAATTATTCGATATGATTAAGGTAAATTTAATCGGGAGACTTAAATAGCACCTCTGCATTCTTCGCTGCAGCAGGGCAGCATCTTCAAAGGCTCCTCAGAGATAAAGTACATATGCTTGCGCAACCTAAGAAATTTAGCTTATTTCATCTTTAACAGAAAAAAAAAGTGAAAATGTTTCGGTTACAGTGAGAAATTCACTAAGAATTTGTACAGTTATTTCCGTACTAAAATGACGAGAGCGATAACTCATTATCACCATTTAGATTTGGGAATTATGTTAGATTAACTTCTAGAATTTATTATCGAAAACTAAAAACATATCGCATGAGGATTTAATTATAAAATTCAAGATTCAAAAGTTTTGAATCAAAATACACTCAAAGCGGACTAAAAAAATTAAAAAAAAAACGTTTTTGAAACTATAATTTTTATTTTTATTTGGCAAAACGTTTTTTGCATTCTACAATTAGAAAACGAAACATACACGATTAATGTTTTGTTAAAATATAATATCTCATCTGAATCTTCATGTGTTGATTTAACCGCAGATTAGAAATGATTGGTTTATAGCACAAGCAAAAATCAACTTAACTAGTAACCACAGATCATTGTTATTTATGTCAGGTATTTTAGAAAATAATAAATTAATACAAAATTGATATATGAATTTCATACTTTGAAAATAGTGCTTCCAAATGCGAATCAGGGGAGAAATACTGAGGTGTTTGCACATTTTTAGAACGGTTTCGATAAAGAAATAAAAAAAGCGAATATTTTGGAATAAAAATTTCTGCCTACAGCTTATGATTTGAAATCCGATATATAGCTTAAATTTATTCTTCTTTCAGAATGTCGCGTATAAACTAGCTGTGGGTTGAAGGATATTTTTTCGCGCTTTACGAAGAAAAATATTTATATTCCATAATTTAAAAACGTTGTAAAGTGCATGGTATTAAAATAAGCAACATTATAAATCGTAAAGGGAAAAACCGGCAATCATCACTTCTACATGGAAAACGATTTCAAATGAATACCTGAAAAAGGTGCGAACTGTTTAAAATATTTGTAAAGTTAAACGGTTGTTAACAAGAGAAAATCTCGCGACGCAGAAATCAATTGCAAAGGTCTGTACATCTGTAGGAACAATAACTACAATAATAAGCAAATATTTACAACTTAAAAATGCTAAAAACATAATGTTCCCCAGCTTTTGCCGATGTGGTGGCTTAACGCAGAATAATTTGTAGAATCCTATATAAAAACTATTTAGCAGTAGATATATGGAAATACATTGTGGCAAATGATGAAACACGGAATTACCTAATTGGCAGCAACAAGAAAAAAAGATGTATTTATTATTGAAAACAGAGAGAAAAAATTTACAAACCTGGTGCCGTCAATGCAAAGAATGTTTCAGTAAGGGGTTTATGATTGTCGCAGGATTCTCTTCATAATAGAAAATTAAAAATAAGAAGAATGGGAAAAAATTTTAAAATCAACTCAGCATACCATCGCTTGAAAGTTTTATGTCCAGCATTTACAGAAGGTACTACATTTCTTTATTTCGATGACTTCGAAAGAGTAAAATTTCGTCAAAGCAAAGTAGCAAGCCATGCTTCAAAAAGTATCACTACATTCCGTAGAAAAATGGAAACTGATACAGGTATTGCATATATACCTTTTTAATGTATTTCTGCGGAATTCCCTAACGTTTCACTTGTGCTTTCATTCTCTTAAAAAGAGCTCTTTCTAAACGCAATCCACCCCAATTGATGGACTCTTGAAAGGAATGGAAAAGGAATTGAAAACAATAACCCTGGAAATTTTATGAAAAATCCTTTTATAATGGACATCACGAGGCAAACTTATAATCCAGAAAAGGGCTATAAGATCGAAGAATTAAAAGTGTAATCTTTACATTTTAAACATTAATTAAACGGCCCCGAAATTTTTCTAAAAATGTATAAACATCCTCTGTGCAAGGAAAGTACCGTATACAACAGGTTTATACCAAATTCTTTCATATCATTTTCGTAAAGCTACAAAATTCTTTTCTGATAAGCATTTTGAGAATTCTCTCATACATGCATGTCTGACTTTTGCATTCTAGTCCTTGGCGTGGTTAAATGTTTTATATTTTCTTTCAAATAAAATATTTCGATAGACTGATGAATATGCGAGCACTATCCACGGACGAAAAAGCAAGTTACGTAATTTCGTTTTCCTTATCGTATGACGATGAAGTAGTACAGTAAACTTCAATATTACACTTAAGATGCAACGATCTATTAAATTTACCAGTATTACAATCATTCTACCAGAAAAAAAAGAACAAGCTATAAAAAGTTACATTTATTTACAAGAAAAAAATATTTTAGACTGTACCTTGAGTTAATGTCATCGGAGAATTAGCCATAGAATAAAAATAATTGATAGAAATTCAGATATCATGTTTCTTAAGCGAGTGAAATCTTTATAAAACCAACATAGAACACTTGAATACAGAATATAGAGAGATATCTCTAATTTCTGTGAATGGTAGATGATTTTCTCTGAAGGTGAGGATTTTAAAATTAAATATCTTTCGCGTCGGTTGAATGCATCGGACATCATAAAAATACTTTCTTTGTTACTAGTATTTTGAAACAAATTTTATCTGTATGCTACTTACTCTTTCCATATTCAGGAAAGAAGGCTCAATAATTGCATAGTGTTTCAATGATGTTTCCACTTTTTTAACGTTAACAGAAGGAATATTAATATAAACAGTATTAAATTTTTGGTGTCACATACCTTGAAGTTTAAGATGTTCCAAACCGTCAACTTGGCAGCAGTGCACCACAGAATACGTCCACAAAAATTGATATTATTTCAACAGGAGGAGAAATACGCATTGTCTCGATCGTATGTCCGTAGCTTTGCTATGAAATCCTCGCATTTAATCCGTTGTGGTTCTTTTGTTACTGCATCACCTCTGCCCCCATCTCTGCTCAGTTCCTTCTTCCTCTAACTTATAACGTAATCTCCTAGGTGCTAACGCGATTCGAGCGAATCTCAAAGTTCGCCCTTCATCGTTTTTGCATTTCAAAATACATTTTCAATCTTCCGTTAACAATTTACGATATAGTTCATTTAAGCTTATAGTGTTCTAGTTGAATTAAAATTATTTGAATGCTAGAACTTTATAAACCTCTGAAGCGACTGTTCGCTAAGTTCTTCTGAGCCAGTAACAACAACAGAAGAAGTGTTAAAATACCCTTTTTTAAGTCATATGTGTTCATAGATGGTCCGACTGTGGCGTACAAACAGCCAGCACTTATGGCTTTAACGTAAAAGTAGGAAACATAAAATTAAACTAATTCTAAGTTCTTGGAAATTGCGTACTTCTATTCTTGGAAATTCCAAAGATGTTTTCAAATATTTTATGTTAACAATAAAAAGACGAAAAAAGGTTTTTGTAAAGCCATCTTGTAAGAAAACTGAATATTGATTTAACGAATTGAGAAAAGCCCCCTTTCCCTAAAAAAGCAAAATATATGCCGACACTGAACGCTGCATCAGGAATTCTAAACGTATACCGCTGTGCTGCTTTTGAATTTTTTGTAATTTTCCGGTTGAACTGTATGTGGCGTAAGTGCGAAGAAAATGATGCTTAATAATAAAGCTAAAAAAGCAAAAGAAATGTGAGTAAAAAAAAAAACTGTTAGTAGGAGTGAGTATAACAGCAAACTGGTAGACTATGAGCTCATTCAACCTTAACGAACTCTTTTGGGTGACACAAATTTAGCATATAGTCGTCAGTATCAACGCACATCTTAAATTTGCTCTCGTGTACTTCGCTTCCGTTGGTGTGAAAGATCAAGGAATTAAGCAGAGCCTTTATCATTATTTTTCAGTCTCTTTTTGTTAAGCAATATAGATGGATCAAATTACAAAGATGAATTAAACATCTTGCGTTTTTCTGAATGCCAATATTGTGAGAATTAACTATGCGCGATGTGCGTGAAAATTAAATTAAACACCTTTTGCGTCACGGAATGGAGCACAGGCGAGTGCGGGTGCCATTTGTTTCCATGGTCCAATGCCATTTGTTTCGTAATAGTCCCACAATTCTTCTAACACTCCGCTGAAAACATTTCTAACGTTAATATAATGAGGCTAAGCTCCACGACAGGTGCGCTTCTCCTCGGCAGGTGAGTCGTTTCATACTTAATATTTCATGAGTATTGGTTAATAACGAGGAGTAAGTCTCGGAGTAATTACGTTAAGGTAAGTTAAACCTTTCAGTTGCAGTTATAGAATAGAACCTGATAGCTCTTTACAGGCGCTGCGATAAACGTTGTTTTAACGTTTAATAAATTTCAGTTTTTGTCTTGGAGAAATATTTATTTGACACATAAAATATGGGAAGCATAATTGAATTTAACATGCTATATTGTTTTATGATTCCAGTTCATACTGAAAGTTTTTTTAACTTCCTTCCATTGAAGGGTCTTCCAAAGCTTAAAAGGTCTTTGTTTAAATTTGCAAAAATATATTAATGATATTGCCTGAATCCATGTTCTAATATCAGAAAATAACGCTATAAGTTTACTATTATTTTGCTTTAATCAATTAGTTATAATTTTAGCCTTTAATATAACTTCTCTTTTCAATTTCCTCACCAGAAATGTAAGTGACTTAAAGAGTATTTAAGCTGAGGTTTGGGGATTGTAAGATATACAGCGTTCCTTCTGCCACCTCTAATAAGTTTGTAATTTATGGCTTTGCGTATTTGATGCCGACATTTAAAAATTGATAAGCTGGTTAGAGTTTAATTTAATTTGACAACTAGTTTGTCTACATTTGAATTTTAATTTGATTGTTATTTTAGTTGTGTTGCCACGAGTAGTGGTTAATTTTTGTGAGCACGAGAAGTGCATTTATGTTCTAAGTTCTGATAAACGAAAAGGTTGGTTGTTTTAAAATTTTTCTAGTCTTTGCAGTTGTTTCAGATACAGCAAAAGTTCGCTTTATATCTACTGGTAGTCTGAAACTAGTTTATACTCTCAAAGCAAACCAGACCCTATAACACCTATACTTTTGAACATAAAGTAACTGAAGAAGAACTAGTAAGGATGATTCCAGTGGACAATTTTTATTTGAAGCTGCAATATTTATCGTTTGATTTCATGCAAGTATTCTGTTGTTTTTAGTACCGTTACCGCCCGATACAGGAGAGGAATCACTGAACACTTAAAAGAGGAGATGAATATGTTTTCTTTTAAGCAGGCTTGTAAGGTTGTATTTTATTTTCCTAACAGTTAATTTTGATTTTGAAAACAGCATTTTCTTTACATTCTCATTTTTCTACCTACTCTTTCTTGCCAGAATGAATTTTTAGTTTCACGCTTAATACAAAGTATGGTAGAAACTACTATTTAAGTTAAGGTCAGAGTTACTTCAGCGTCTTCTGCCTTTCGGCCACGTTGTTCCTTACTTGTTAAAGCTTGCTATTTTACGACTGTGCATTTTAACTGAATGTTAATGTACGCCGATGATATTAACCAAAGAGCCAACTACGCATTAAATAGCTCCGTACAGCTTCGGATGATAATACAACTTAGAATTAGTTTTAAGTTTTCTGCTTTTAAGTTAAAGCCATAAATGTTGGATATTTTGTACTCCCAAGTGGGACCATCTATATATATATATGAGTTAAAAAAAAGGTATTTTAACCATGCTTCTCTTGTGTTACTGGCTTAAAAGAACTTAGCCAACAGTCGTTAGTAAGTTCTAGCATTCAAATAATTTTAATTCAACTAGAACAAAACACTATAAGCTTAAATGAACTATATCGGAAAATTGAAAATGTGTTTTGAAATGCAAAAACGATGAAGGGCGAAATCTGATACTCGCTCCAATCACGTTAGCACCTACGAGCTTCTGTGACAAGTTAGAGGAAAAAGCAACTGAGCAGAGATGGGGGCAGAGATGATGCAATAACAAAAGAACCACAACGGATTAAATGTGAGGACTTCGTAGCAAAGCTACAGACATAAGATTGAGATAATGCGTATTTCTCCTCCTGTTGAAATACTATCCGCTTTTGTGCACGTATTCTGCAGTGCACTACTACCAAGTTGACCGTTTTGAACATCTTAAACTCCAAGGTATGTGACACCAAAAATTTAATGCTGTTTATATTAATATTACTCCTGTTAACATTAAAAGAGTGGAAACATCATTTTGCAACACTCTGTAACACTGAGCCTTCTTTTCTGAATATGGAAAAAGTAAGTATCTTACAGATAAAATTTGTTTCAAAATAGTAACAAAGGAAAATATTTTCATGATGTATGATGCGTTCAACAGACACGAAAGATATTTAATTTAAAAATCCTCACCTTCAAAGAAAATTATTTATCACTCACAGAAATTAAAGATTATATCTCTCTTTATTCTGCATTCAAGTGTTCTCCGTTGGCTTCTTAAAGATTTCACTCGCTTGCGAAACAGGATGTCCGAATTTCTGTGAATTACTTTTACTCTACAGCTAATTCTCTTATGACCTTACCCCAAGGTACAAACTGTAAAGAATTTTTTGAATAAATATAACTTTTTGTAGCTTGTTCATTTTTTCCAGTAGAATGATTGCAATACTGGAAGTTATGACAAATCGTTGTATCTTAAATCTAATGTTGAAAGTTACAGTGCTACTTCATCATCATACTATATCGAAAGCGAAATTTTCTAACTTGCTTTTATGTCCGTGGACAGTGCTCACATATTCAGCCGAATGTCAACACACTGGAGTGCTTTGCCGAATGGCAACACCCTGGAGCGTGGAAGATAAGAATATTTTATTTTGGGCAGCAACAACACATTTCCTTTCCTAAAAAATGATTGTTGGTGTAAAATGCATATATTTCACTCTGTGTTGAAGCAGATCATTTCAATTTTGAAAGAAGTCACCTGATGGAAATCGACTGCCGTAGTCTTGGCCGTCGGCTTAAATCCCGGAGAAGGCATGGATATTTGTATAATATCTTTGCATCATGGCGGCACTTATAACACTGTGATGCTGAAAGTCATGCAGAGAGGATGGTGGTAAAAGGTGGCAAGAGACCCTAAGAGAAATTACTTGAGATGCTTTCCATCAAAACTGCGGTGGAACTTCTTTCACGTGCATGTAACTCGGGTGCCCCCCACTCTGGGGAACATTTTCGGTGATGAGACAGTTAAATAACTGAAGGGTTTTGCTGGTATATGACTGCATTAAATTGTGTGTACGAATGTTTGGAACGGTTTGGAAAGAATTACTTGCCTTGTAATTCGAATGAATTGCAGTCCTTTGAAAAATGTGAATGTTTTGGAAAAACGTAATTAACTTTGTATGCAGTTTATAAAGCTATGACACAATAAATCTCTAAAAGTCATATTTCAAGACATAGTGCTACTTTTTTTTACACATGTTATAGTCAAATACATTCACCATGTAAAATCTGTTTCCAGTTTTACAAGCACTAATGACGTTTACTTTGCAAGTGTGCCCGAACTAGTAAGAACCGAAATTATTGTTACAAATTTTGTGTATATGTAAGTAATTTTAGTGAAATTATACGTAAAATCGCAGTATTTTTCGCCGAGCTGGCGATGATTTTGGCGACTAATTTTTGTCGTATGATTTGACGACAAATCACCAAATTCGACAAACTTAGCGAAGTTTTGCTGCCGTTCTTCTCTAATTGGTACTGCAATTGAATTGCTAATTGATCCCTATACGTAACCATAACTGTATCTGGTCCTTATATGTAAGTGTATCTGTATATGCCTTCTAATTATTTCGAGAAATGAAAGGTACCGCAAATTTCTTGTCGACGAGGCGAAATACTACATAGGACCGGAGAGAGAATCAGTCTCAGTTTGAAATCAGGATTTTTTTTTTCAAGATATGAGTTCGGAGCATTAAGAGATCTTCGTGCGAGCTTCGCTTTCCGAGAAGAGCTTACGAGTACTTTTGTGGAAAGTTGGAGAACTGTGAAGTGTTTTTTTTTGTGAAAATAGATTTTATTAAGCTATCGTTGGTTGTGTGTGGTTTTAATCTATTACAAACCCATACGTACGCAACATTATTTTGTTTTCTGACGTTCTGGTTTGCTGAGCGGAAAGTTTCTAAAGCTTCCCTACGACTTAAAGGAAACACATAAAGAGATCAATAGTATATTTGTTTGATTACGTTACACCATGTTCTAAGGGAAGTTAAATTGCAAATCATTTGCACCAGTTTTGGGAATAAGCCGTGCAAAAGTCACCATAAAGCTCTAGGGAAAAATCTACATTATTAAAATGAAATTCAATTGTTATTGAAGCTGTTAGCGAAAATGTTATTCATTAAAACTGGAATTGTAAAAGTAATTTCTCGTGATTAAACTATTAGGTAAATAAATAAATGTTTTGGAAAACGATGTGAAAGAACCAAATCAATTTTATTTACTTAATACACTTTTAAAGGTGTTTATTTAGCGAAATTCTTCCTTCAGTTGAAAGTTTTGATTTAATCAGTTCACTTCAAAACAAAAAAAGTAATTTGAAGCAAAAATTCTCTTTAGAAACCTTTTTTTTTCCACGTGTCTAATTACGAAATGAATCTCCCCGCTATATCAATGTGATGTAATTTTTAAATTTATTTTCATTTATTTGAATCGAACAGGGAAATTTTTCGTGGCTATTTATTTTGGCAGTTCCCCCCCAAAAAAAAGTTTTAAATTTTTCAATGTTTGTTACTAACTGAATAGCGATTATCTTTCACCCTTTCACAACGTAACTGTATACAGATAAATAAACATTTAAAACCCACTAACTTTACCGGGAATTCCAAATATCTGGGTTTTCTTCATCAAAATTGGATCCAGAATAACCAAAAAAAAAAAAATAAATGCAGAAGGTAAGGAATAGAAAAGGACATAAACGTCTTCCAGAGAAATTTGCTAATCTATTTTATTTCTCGTCCCAATTTGATTTAACGTAGGAAATTAGAGGAAGTTCGTTTCGGCTCTTCCTGGCACTAGAAAAAAAGACTTTTTGGGAACTGGTTAAGTGAAATGGAAGGAAAGGACTCCTTCTGCAGCTGTGGTCCGCTCTGGAACTCTAAAAGGCTGAAATAAATTAAGGGTTTATCGGTGATTATAAATGAGCAGTTTTTTTTTCTCTTTTTCCAAGATACTTTGTTTCAAGTATTTGATATTCTGTTTTACTTGCTTATCGGTTTTACGTACGTATGAGTTAGCATTTCTAGCCGAGGGAAAAAAATTCTTTTAAGGTTTTTGATAATGTGCACTTTTTCAGAATACAGAAAAAAGGAAAATCTAAATGGAAACGAAACACGCCAAAGTTCAAATTTGTGAAAATGTTTGGAGGGCTGGGAGAAATACTTTATATGTTTTTCCTACTAAAGAATTCCTGACCTGTATCTGATCACCCTCATTCGATTCAAAACTCTATGCCAATATAAAGCTGCTTTTTTATCCTAATTTTAAATGGAAATGTTTACTTTATTTTGTAAAAATGAAAGCCAAGACTCGGGACAAAATCTAAACGTGTATTAGGGTTTCGTTTTTTTTTTTTTTTTTTTGCAGGCGTGTTGGAAATCATGAGGCTACGCACTACGCATCGTAGTTTGCTGCACGGGTGTATAAGGAATTATGGCATTGTGTAATGTGGCTTTTTGTGTAGATGTGCTGGAAATTACGACACTGCACGTTCGTAGATTTGTGCAGGTGTGTAAAAGTTGTGTTGTTCAAAATTGCAGCGTTTTGTGCAAGTATGCAGAAAATAATATTGTTGCACACTGTAGTTTCTATCCTTACATATTTAGAAAGTTACAGTGCTGCATATCATACTAAACCTACTTGTAATTTGAAATGAAAAAAATGATTAGGCTAAAGTGACAATTTTAATAAAATGTTATTGAAAGGAACTGTAATGATGTTTGTAAAATGTGTCTTTATTTAATGTCTGAACAAGTTCAACTACTCTTTGAAGTTAATTTAAGCGAAGAGCTGTATTTTAAACAACCACCAGAGTCTTTTAATAAGGTGTGAAACTTATTCCTTTTTATCTTTTTTTTATCGCACCAGAAGTGCTATTAGTTTCGATCTTCCCTTTTTTGTCTGTATTGCTTTTCAAATAAGAGGATGCTGCGAGCAAATGTTATCGCCATGTATTATTTTTAAGTAAATAATATAGCGAATATAAAAAACTATGGCAACACGAATAAAAGAATTTTGCCACTAAATATTATCGCAATATGTTATTTTTAAATACACTGGTGAAATAAATTAAGAGAATTTGCATATTTTATCGAATTGCAGGAAAAGAACTGAACTGAAGGAAGAACCACTGCTTCTAGATAAAAATGCAAATCCTGTACGGCAAATATGTAAGCGTACACGTGTGTGTAAATGGAGCCAGCAGAAAAACAGGCTTTATAAGCGCGTGGTAGGTAACACGAATTGCGTTCGGTAGCACACATCGGCGAATCTCTTGGTGTTATTTTGCAGCAATCGGTTAAATTCACATGGGAACAGTAAAATGCAACGTTTAGATGATGGAATGAGGTGGCGAATTTGGGGAGGCTAGAGGCAAGACAATCTAAGACCAGATATGCAGAGAGTTTAATTTGACGCCCAGCGCCGTGTGTAACCTATGGAAACAGTTCCAGGATACTAGTTCCAGGATGGATCTATCGAGAGAAAGAAACCTTTGCAAGGTCGTCCAAGAGCCACGACGGCCAGAGAAGATCGCTATTTGTGCATTTTAACGAGGTGTAACAGAGGGGCCACAGCTTCTCAGCTCTCTTGGGACCTGTATGCAGCCACAGGAACCCGTTTATAGTTCGACCGCCTCATCCGCGACCATGAGCGCAAACACGCATGCGCCATTCGGACCGAATTATTCTCAAAGTAGGGTGGAAGGATGGAGACTTTCTTTCCCTCCATTCTGTCTTTCCGAAGAAGAGAAGGCTTTCAAGTGACCTTTTACGTCGCAGCAAGCAATAACGCCCCTTTTGGAAGAGTTCATATGCTTTAGCAGAATGCTAGCCAGGGTTGCGTTTGAGACGGTGTTGAGTGAGAAAGAGCTGTTATGCCAGAAGACCGGCTCTTTGCGTCCCTCTCACGTCTACGGACAGGAGAGTCTGATTAGCATGATGCAGACAGCATAGTGATTGGAGTACGAAGCAATGGGCGACCGTTCTGTTCACCGACGAGTTCCGTTTCAGCCTAAACACCGATTCTCGTTGTACTTTCATATGTAGAGAGCCAGGGACCCGCTACCTACCCTCCAGTGTCCGCGAAATCAACAATTATGGCGGTGGTGGTGTAATGGTCTAGTTGGATGGTCAACCATGTTGGATGGTCGCACGCCTCTCCACGTCTTTGACAGAGGCACTGTGACTGGTGTACATATAGCTCTTCTGGTCGACGAATTTCTCGAGAGTGAGGATATTCGCCGGATGGTTTGGCCAGCCAGTTCTCAACCCTATAGAGTATGTCTTGGACGCTCTGGGGAGGGCAACTGCAACTCGCAACCCCCTCCGAGAACCATCCAGGAACTGAAAACAGCGTTGCTGAATAAGTGGGACCAATTGCCACAGGCACTGATAAACTGCTTTATTTCCAGTATGACATCACGCTGCGAGGACTGTATGGCTGTAAGAGGGTAACATACCCCCTATTAACCCATTTCTTTTGTGTCTTCTGCAACCGCTGTTTCAGACTTTCAGACTCCCATGAGACTATCCCATGAGACCCATGAGATCCCTATAATAGACGCACACGAACATGTGCGTCTATTATAACTGTTGAATGTTTATTTTATTTGTATTAAATCAACCTATGTTCGCACCTAATTTTATTAAAATCTGTCCAGTAGTTCTGGAGATCGTAGATCAAATATGAAAATTCTCTTAATCTCTTTCACCAGTGTAAATAATATCGCGAATATATACAAATGGCAACAACTTGTATAGGAATTCTAAAGATATGCTGTTCTTAATATTTGTGATTTTGCTGTTGAATGTTATGTGGCGCAAGTATGAAGAAAGTGCTGTGTAATAAACAAAGCTAAGAAGAAAAGAAAGTTAATGTTAAAAAGACAAAAAAAATGCGTATGTCCTCTTACAAAGAAAACTGAACTTTGGTACGATGATCACAGAAAGGATCGAAAAAATTTGAAAATATATGACAGCACATAATAATCTATTCAGAATTCTAAAGATATGGTAATTTAAAAAAATAAGAATTTAATATCGAATTTTATGAGGCGCAAGTATGATAAAGAAAAAACGATGTTTAGCAATGCAGATATAAAGACAAAAAAGAAGTTGTTGTTAGCATAGGTAAGTCCAAAAACAGATGATAGACTGTGAGCTCAGTGAGAGCATAAAATCTTTGGCAAAACCCTCTGCTGCAACGTTGAAATAAAAATCCTTTCATTTCTTTTTTTCGTTTGAAAATGCTTTCAACTATATAAGGAATAGACTGGATAAGGAATATTAATGCTTCCCGCACTTATAAGGAAATGTCCAATAGGGAATAATTTTTTTTTCATGTTTTGCATATTGCATCAATTATGCATGGGGCATTTTGCATTATTTTTCAAATCTTTCTTCATAACTCACTAATTACATCTGAATCTAGGAGCTGATTTTTAAAACCAATTCTTTCAGCAACAAGTAATATTTCATTACTTATAGTAAATAAATATTTCTGAACGTTTCTGCTTTCTGTTCAATTGGTTGCTATTCAAATCTCGGAAAAAAATGTATGATAGACTGTTTGCTGCCGAGAGTGAAACATGGCGGGGCTTCGGTTATTGTTGAGGCAGCCATATCGTGGTATTCCATGGGAGCCATCATTACTGTGCGAGGTCACATTACTGTCAAGGATTATGTGACTATTTTGACTAATCCCATCGATTCTATGGTAAAAACTTTGTTCCCCAACGGTGATGCCGTATTCGAAGACGGCAGAGCTCCTGTTCACTCAGCTCACATAATCCAGGACTGCTTTTTCTGAGCATGAGGGTGAACTTTCACATCTACCATGTCCACAACAGTCAACAAATATCAGTATTATTGAACCTTTATCAATATTGTTGAGCTATTTTGGAAATAAATCTGCGTGAGCGCTATCCATCGCCATCATCATTAACTGAATTTCCCAACGTTTTACAGGAAGAATGGTACAAGACTTTCTTGCAAAGCATACAAGACCTCTTTCATCAATTCTGAGGACATTGCAGGCTGTTTCGGGTGCCAACGACTTTCCTACACGGTATTAGTCACAGCAGTATGTTTTATTTCTGTGTTTCCATATTTTTGTCCAACCCCTGTATATCTGTAATAAAATTCAAGGAAACGTTTGGATGAAGTGCAACAAAAAATAAGTATAATTTAATAGGCAGTGAAAAGAAGTCATGTGGTGTCCACATCAGATATTTTAACATTGATTATAAGGCCAAATAAAGCAGTATCATTTCAGCATTCAAACATTTATGTGAGTAGGAAACAATGTAAACATTGGAAACAAAAACGACTGAAGAACATTAAAGCATTAAAAATTACGCAAAACAAAATTACTTCACATTTTTTCAAAGTCTTTTCTTATTTATTTAGTTTCCTTCATTTTTTAAAATTAATTGGCTAGTTTTTAAAGAATCAAATTTAAAAAATCAGCGTTAATCAAAGTACATCTTTCGTTGATTTTAATGTGAAAAGTTCGATGCATATGACTCTAAATCGAGAATAATAAATAAGTTTTCGAAATATTGCCCCACACGTTTTTGGGTTTGATTTCCTTATTAAGGAAAAATATTAAAATTTAAGTGGAAAAAACGTTTCTTAAAATTTGTGTGATCTGAACGAGAAAAGGTAATGTTACTGTTCTCAACCTGTTGATCATTCTTGTTTCGTCAAATCTCCATTACTTTGAATGTAACCGTTCGCGAAGATCGATATCATTCTAAAACATGAGATTTCCTATTGAGCTGCCTGTTCTCAATGAGGTTCCATTAAACTACTGTATGCCATGAATGTTTAAACCTCCAGAGACTATCTTTGAAATGTTATGTTGATGAACCTCTATGTTCCTTTCCCATGAAATGCTGACGTATTCATTTTCCATGCCAACAGCAAACGAGAAAGCATTCTCAAATTTGCTATTCATTAGTATTTCTAAGGTTCATCACTGTATATTCGCTGTAAAAAATTTTTACTTCGTGTTTCTAATGTGTGACATTTGACATGTATGATCTTGAAAAATATTCGTATAATTAAACCTATCGACAAAATTGTATGTTAATTTTAAAAATATTGACACTTGTACCCGAAACATAATGGTAACTTTCACATCAATTTTTTAACCTTATTTTATACCTCTGACTAACGCTTTTTACTTTCATCTTCTTTCGATTATCATGTCTAGTTTTTCACGTACTTTAATTAAAATAGCATATGACAGTTTATCATTTGTGTTTTGTTCTTTCGTTTGTATTATGCATTTTTATCGTGTCTTCTTAAATAGATCAGATAGTCTTTAGGTTTGGAACGCAGTTTTCTTTGGGTATTTAAAACGCAACATGTATTATTTTGCTGATATCTTTTACTTGGAGTAATCTGTTGTTTGAGATTGATAGTGTTGGTGGAGTTGATTGCAGACCACGAATAACAGCAGTATTAAGCTTATATAATCTATGAAATTCTTCAGTAATTATTATTGACGTTAAAATGAATATCAGTTGCATAAATTAGCAGTTTTATATTATTTGCATAGGACCATGTGTGTGGGTTTTTAAAGTGAAATTATTAGATTTCATATTAAGATGAGATTTTGCTGGCGTCAAATTTTTAAGAGTTTTCTCCAGTTGAAAGTTTTGGAACGTTTTGATTCTGTTTCTGCCTTAGGCATGTTTCTAAACACCTGTTTTAGCTATTTGTTGCATTTTATGTCTTTTGATTCATTATGACCAAAGGCGTTATTAGAGAGGCGAGGATTCATTGATTGGTGAGTTCTCTTGAAATCGGGCTATTTCGACTGCAGATCAGTTGCAAGTTGTTGACGTAGTTTAACACCAAACGAGAAGTTACGACTTTTATAATGGGAATTGGAAGTATTCCAGGGAAGTTATCATTTCTGTTGTTTTGGGGCATGCCGTCTGAGAAAGCTTAATCTGTCGATTGTTTGGCATCGACTTTTCGGTTCAGATTTAAGCGCAAACCTCACATTTTAATTCTTAGCTTTGTACAGATCGTCATATAATTTGCTGTTATTATAATTGATATTTGCAAATACTCATGAAAGATAGCAACGAAGCATACTTTCATTTACATTTTCAAAGACCTGAAATTACTTGAACAAGCTGACGCATGATGTTATTGTTTTGATGTTTACAGTTTTAGCCAAGTCTTCTTTGAGTATTAAATAAATAATTTTAGTAGTTTTTTACTAGTCCGATTCAAGTTAAAGGTAATCTTAGAGCAGGATTCTGTGCATTTTGAGAGAATCGCTGTCGTTAATCTTACTGCTCGTGAGACACTATGCCGAATTATGAAAAACTTGCAGCTTCGTATCAAGATGTCCCTGTCGGAAGATAAGATCATTTCTACAAATTTTGTAACGCATATGTATTCGATATGAGAATATGTTGATTTCCGGAACTTCTTGACAATCTCTGTTCATTTACTCTTGATTTGTACCAAAAGCGTTTGCTCGGCTGTTATATAAATCTCATTATGTAAACTTTAAAAATTTAATTGTGTGTTACTGTAGTTTAGCGGCAAACAGCAGAATTTAATCGCAGTTCTCGATGTAATATAGTGCTTCAAAGTAAGTTGTTATTCTGCTTTTAAGAAATTGATTTTAAAAAGTAATTAGCTTTTATAATTTGCAAAAAGTATCTGCTAAGTATTCTTCTCTTCGGTTATAACTACGGGTTTTACCCATTTTTTTTTTCGAAAATTCAAAAAATTCTTGGCTTGGTTTATAATCATGTTTTCTCAGTTACTCAAGTATTTTTTTTTGGGGGGGGGGATTTTCTGCTAATTCGTATGCTTCATTGGTTTGGATTTAAAAGTATATTTTTTAAATGGCGTAATTTCCCCCCTTGCTATAAATTTATTTTTATTATATATGTATAATAAAACTAAAGATCGAATATATATATACATATTCCCTCTTTCTTTGCGGTATTTTCCACAAATCTCCCAGGAAGTTTCAATTCATTTCGATATGCAAGAATAACTAAATGAAATCAAAAAAATCATTGCCCATGCTCATATGATTTAAATTCAGATAATTTATAGGAAATAAAGAAGGACCGTAAAATTATATTCATATTTTAAGACTAAATTAAATTTGTACGTGAAGGAAAGTATAAAATATTAAATAAGGTTTTTTTTTTCTTTGATAAAATCGAAGCAATTTGCATGCAAAACGTAAGTATTTGCAATTTAAAAAAGAAAATTTTCTTAGTCCATTCTGATTAAAATCTTTCTTAAATACGAAGTGTCATTATTTTTTCATCTGATGTTAATTCTTACATTTATTAAATAAATCAATTGCAAAATTTCTGGCGTTACTGCAACTGAAAACGGATGGATTTCTGTGAATAAATGCATAAAGTTGGAAACTTCATGAATTGCCAGAAATAAGAACACTATTTGTTCTGAAGAGAAGTCGGAATTGCACAAAAAGTTTCTGAAACTGAATCACAGTACTTTATATGTCTCTCAGTTGCCATAAGATTCACTGATTATATGGTATCTTGATTTCATAATATAATGTCTGGGCATAAAGGATTTTTTGCTTTCAACAAAAGGTATAATTAATATCAACCTAGTAAATTCAATTAATGATTCTTCGTTCAGAAATTATGGAAGGTGAAGTCAGCTCACATTATGGAATCCGTTTGATTTTTGTTGGTGATTAATTTCTGAAACAGAGCGGTCAAAGCTGTATCTCATTTGGAAACAGTTTTTAGTGGTTAAGATCAATAATGTCTTACAAGATGTTAGTTTCTTCATTAGTTGAAATTTATGTCTTTGGCATTAACTAATGTTCTAGAATTTTCTTTTGTTTCTAACAATCTTTCACTCAAAACAAATTATCCAGTTCGATTTTCCAAACTAATTTTTTCGCACCATTTACTTCATTCGTCTAGCTTTGAGGAACTGCTAGTTCTTCATTCCTTTGTTAATTTGATTGAGAAGCTAAGTTTTCAGTCTGTATCGTAATGTCATAACTAGCGTTAAGCTCTCGTTCTTTTATCTTAATTGTTATTGTTCTTAGCAATTTTTATCAATCTTTGGATGAAAATATATCCTTAGCTTGTTGATCTTTTATTTAACTAGATGCCTATTTTTCAGTGAAGAATAGCTGAGAAGTATGACAGAATTCGAATCTATATACTTTACAATAATTTCATTTTAAACTGAGACTTTATTTATTTATATTATTTATATATAGTAGTCAACACAGTTTTGACATTTATTAAAAGAAAAACTTTGTATTTGTAATTGTTATTTGTACTCGGAATCCATGTTCTCCTAATTTCTTTCCATTTCTTAGCAAAATACACAAGTAATGGTCCATCTTATGTATCTAAAAGAAATTACCAGTTTTTTTGCTTAATTATGTTATCCAATATAGTCCCACAAGATCAAGTGTTAGAAATAAATTCCTATTTGAAACAAGTACAAAAAATATAGTGAAATGATAGTTAATTCATTCTGCACTTTTTTTTAAAATACCCAACCAAAATCAGGCAAAAGAAAAACCTGAATCTTTGCATACACCGAAAAATAGTTCGTCTTATTGTATTTAGCACTTATATTTAAGCCTAATATATAAACGTAAGATTTGCTTTGTTAAAGAAAATGACACTCACAACTTCTTATCAGAAACTATCAGAATTTATTGCCTGTCAACGAAAAAGCCATTTACAACCATATGAATGTGATACTACTACCTTTATACTGTTTAAACGTATTCGCAACCTTTGGATCTAAAACAATCATTTGAATGAAAGAGACATATTAACGCTCATTTAAGTGCTTTGACATATTCGAATAAATATGTGTTTCCATATTATAAATAAAAAATTTGATTTGGATTTAAAACATGTTAAATTTCGTTATTAAAAGAGTAGTTAAAAGTCTTTCTGATGACAACATACAAAACAAAACCAAAATAATAATATTCCCTGACTGGTTGCCTTCCTCCCAATTTAATAGAAGTTGGAGTTCGTTTGAAAAGACATCATTAGCATTAAAGACGACAAATTATAATCGTGTAGGATATTGTGTAGTAAGGAATATGCTGCAGTGTATGAGAAAGCTTGAGCGTTATTTTTATGCACTTATTTACGCACAAAAGCATTTCGGATTTAATGAGTTACACGACAGAGAAATGAAATGACAAAAATTCGTCTGCCAAGCCAATTAAAGACGAGGTATATTAGCTGACAAGAATTTGGCATCTTAAATTCATTCCGTAAGAATAAAAGTTCTTTAA
The DNA here is from genome assembly GCA_000611955.2 of Stegodyphus mimosarum. Taxonomy (NCBI): domain Eukaryota; kingdom Metazoa; phylum Arthropoda; class Arachnida; order Araneae; family Eresidae; genus Stegodyphus; species Stegodyphus mimosarum. Next base: position 497,409 of record KK120453.1, read on the forward strand.
TAAAATGAGATTTGTAAGAGAATATGTGATGGAATTAATAAAACTGCAGAAGTTTTTCTGTAAATTTATATAAAAAAGCAAGAGTGTTTTTTATCTGCTTAGGCGAAGGAAAAAAAAACCTGCGTATCGCTGTACTTCATAAAATGAATATCTCTGTTTTTTATTATAAAACTATGGAAATGTGTTTTCATTAAATGATGTTTAGTGCTTTTCAGCATAATAATTTGATCTGCAAAAAGGAATTTTATTGTTCTAAGAACTTTTGCGGGTAGTTTTTTTTAATTCTGCTGAATTCGATTTTTATCTTTTTTATGAGAGAAAATTAGACGAAGAAACGTTTCAGGTAGAATTTATTTTTTCCTAATCATAGCTGTCTACCTAAATTTTCCACACTATTTTTTATTTGAATATCAGTCATAATAATTTAAAAAATCTTTTCATATGATGGTGTAATTCTTCAATATTGGTCCCACATAAATGGCAGTATCGTGTAAACAATATTCCAGTTAAATGCAATCAGTTTCATATAAGATAACCGACCCATTTAGTAAATTTCTCATCCATTTATCATCCTAAGAACTCCATGGATTAATATACTGATGTGGAATATATAATGCGTTCTAAAATTTCTTCTAAGTTAATCAAAACACGTTAGGAAATTTAGTTAAGAATTCATGAGAAAGTTTGAATAAAATGCTTATTATAATACAAATAAGTAAATCCCAGTATTGGGTAAAAGAATGTAAATTTGAAATATCAATAGTAAACTAAATACTAAATAGAAAATATTTAGCGTCAGCATTCAGTAGGAATAATTCTAAAATTATGCAGCTGAAACATAATAACAAAGTTTGAACAGCGCTATTCAAATTTTGTAGAAGTAACCTAATTTACGTTTGCTTCGAAAGTTTAAACAGTCTAAAAGAAAAATAATCTTTTGCTATTCCCATGCAAATTTCTGCAATCATATACACAAGAGATTTTGATGAGTTTGAATAAAGAAATAGGAAAGCTAATTGATTATTTTTTGGATACTAATGTAGAATGTTCCGTCGAGGTAATATCCTCTTACATTAAGAATGATAAATATTGGAAGAAAATGAAAATGGACGAATACTTTGCCAGCTTTAATATATTCGCCGAAATGCTCGCATTTAATGAAAAGTATTAAGTGAAAAGCGATCCCGGTGTAGATCGAACATAAAGGCGAAAGCGGGGAAATGGTTCCACTGCAAGTATCTGTAAAAATACCTTAAGTTCCTGAATTAATATTGCCATTACTTCGCTTTTAGATTCAATTCGAAAATCTAATCTTAAGGAATCTCCTTAGATTAGGCACGCATTAAAATCCGCCCGTCCACTTCACGCAGCTTAAATTCAATGCGTTGCCCTGCGTCTCTTAATTAAAACACTTCGGCGTCTGCGAAGAGCAGTCCTCCATTTCCAAAACGATAGTTTTATCTGCTCAGGAAGAGGTGCATCTGGCAACGGATGTTGGAGTCTGTGACGTCAATGCGAGAGTTGGTCTCACTGATTATCGTGTAGATTAATCGCGCCATTGGTTTCGAGTGGTAAAAGGAATGGGTTGCGGGCGGCCATTTTGAGAATGTCACATCTCTCCTGACGGATTTAATTCGAATAAAATGGTATCATGAGTAGATAAGTCATAGAAGGATGATGGTGACGATGACAAGGAAATGCACTTTCACTCCACTGGAGTTGCTCATGTAATGCAAATTTAACTCTCCAATTCAAAAATGTCTGCTGCTTCCTTATAAGGATGTCCCGATTTGTCATTCTAAGTGTGTTTACTTTATTTCCTATTTTTCATCTTCTACAAGATGAATTAGAAAATAGACTAATATAAAATTTAGGCAATGCCTTTATAAGCTTTACCTAAATAAAATAATCCTAATAATTAGAATAGAAGAGAAACACGCCAATGTGACAATCAAAATCGCGGAAACAACTTTATATTTGGCGTACATTTACTAAAACTTACTTTTTATAAAGGTTTCGAAAAAATTTTGAATTACAGCGTATAAAATGTTTACAATTATCTTAAAGTAGATGTATTTCTAAGCATAACTGAAAAAAATCAGAGCTTTTTATTCAAAATTTCCGAAAATATACATGAATTTACATATTGGCGCATTTTGAAATTCGACATATTTGTTGAAAGCGATGATAGCGGAAATGTGGTTTACGCACTTTGTTAAAATTACTTGAAAGTCAGAACGATTTTACTTTTTTTCCGCTCATCCGCAATGTAAAACGGTAGGAACGATGTGAATTTTTTTTCCGTCTTGCATGATGGAAGGCATAGGAAAATAGTTTGCCATGTATTAAGAAGTTGGCCAAGTGAATTATTCTTGTCTCAAACTGAAAAAAAATCCCCCAAGTTAAATGTTTGAATATCTCCGTAAATTTCGCACCAAATTTTACAAATTCTAATATTTAGGCATAATTTAGTATATTTAGGCATAATTTAGTAGTCGTAGAATCGAAATATGGAAAAAAATGGTATGTTATTTAAAAAAGGTCCGATTTTGTGTCAAAATACCTTTATTAGAACAAAGATATATGTAAATCTAATATATATCCTAAGTCGCGCTTTCGAGATATGTAAAACGCAATTTGAATTTCGTCAATCGGCCCAGTAGAACGGGAGATATAGAACTGTCTTTTTTTTTCCGCAGTGTACCTTTCCCAGTTTTAATATATTTGCAGTGAAAGCCATGTCTTGGTGTTAGCTGCATCTTGGGGCAGATCTTGCAGTTCTTGCAGTGACCTTCATTTCCCCTGATGAATTTTCATGCCCTTATAATGATTTGTTCTTAATCTAGCTATTATGTATGGGTGGCAGTCGAAGTCTACGACAAGCGACTTCTTAAAAGTATGAGTCAGAAGTCTAAATCTCGCTACTGGATTTACATCAGTGAGTGTGATGGAAATATTGTGGTTGTTCAAGGTCTCTGGCTTCTTTAGTGAAAGAATAAGCACACTCATTTCCCTCAATGTTTACATGTGCAGGAATCTATTTCAGCACACAGGATTTTTCGTTGATGTGAAACCACTGTAATAGGAAATTAATAACTGAGGTCATGTGAATCTCTGATAGCTTCCAAGGCCAATTTAGAATTCGAAAAGGCAACTAAACCCTTCTTGGAGTGCATAGTTTGAGATTCAGCTAAGTATAAAAGGCGAGGGCCTGCCAAATCGCTAGTTCACTGATGAAGTTGTAGAGGCAATCATACTTGTTTTAATTCTGTATATACGTATATTACCATTCGAGAGGAGAAAGAGAATGTCAGCATCTTCTCTATTAAGGGATTTATCTGGGAAATCGTCGGTGTACGCGACTGCTAGATTCCCTCGCGAGAGCATTCCTATTCTATCAAGGCCTTTTTTTCTAAGTGCCTCGGCTTCTTCTTTTTTAAAACTGGTTTGCAGTAAGTTCAAGCAAATCTTAGTTTTCTCCGGTGGTTTTCCTGGAATGAGAGGCTCTAGAAGAAACTTTAGAGAATGTTCCATTTGTATTTGTTTTCTCACGTCTCTATCAAGTTGGAGAGTCATGGAACTTTTAAGCTTGATTAAATCTTTCCATTCATTGAAAACCCTAGTGGAGATGTAATTTATGTTGCTGCAACGGAGCTTGTTAGTGAACAAGCTCCGTTGTTCAGGGGTATTTGGTTTTTACTTTTTCTCATTGTACTGACCAATGTAATTTTTGTTGTTAAAGTTCTTGAGATAATTAATATCCTGTGTACCAAATCTCCACAGTTAAATCACATCCCGAATTATATACCGGGTCTATCAAACGCTCAACAGAATTTGAGCTATTGCCAACTTGATAAGGACCGTTTGATTGTTCCTCTTCTTAGATTTCCATATTCCAGGTGTAAAACACTTTGGAATCTATCAACACAAATATTTTTATGCCATATGTAGCTGGCTTATTTAGCAAATATTATCTGAATGTACATTGTCCATTAAAAGACTCAAGCTTTTTATCAATAGTTACATATTTGCCACTTTTTTTGGCAGTTTTGAATAAATCTTTCGAAAAAATCCTGAATAGGAGCTTCTTTATCCTGCTGTCGTCTGCTGGACCTATGACGAATACCAATAAAGCCTAAGTATCTCATTAAAAGTAGAAATCATTTGCATGGCATTGTTTTGTAAAACAATTCCATGCCAGGCTCATTTTTTGCCCATAAGTCTTTCACGTTTACATGAGAGGACTTGTACTAGATATGTATTCCTATAAGCGCTTTAATTTCACTACGAGAAGTGTATTTTACATTTTGCTTCCGAACGAATTTATCTCGAATTGAATCGATATGTATAGTGTTATTTACAAATTTCATTCATTGATTCATTAAAGCATTCTAGGCATCAAATGGTGTTTTGACATGTTTTGAATGCTTAGTACTGTAGGGGAGTTTAAGTATTATGTTTTTAAAAGATACTTTTAACATTATCTCGAACTTTCTCTTTTGATCATTTAGTTCCATCTTTTTCGTAATAAAAGTTATCAAACAAATCAATCGAGTCGTTTTGCTTTCAATCTTCTTCTTCACTTTCTGACGATAATTCGTAAAAGTTTTTATCATCAATAATTTCCTCCTTTTCTTCACTAACTTCGTAGGGAGAGAACTTAGTCATGTTGAACAATCTACCAGAGTACCACTTTCACTGTTAAAGAGCTACACGGCCGGGTACCTTACAGCCGTGGAGGGCCAACATCGTCTCAAAGACTAACTATCCAGAAGGTATCTCTTTATTGGTTCGCCTGTGGGTATAAATATGATCGACATTCGCTTTTTCGCTTTTACAGAATTTTTCGCTCCTGATGAAGGGGGACCCGTTTTGATCTCGAAATCTATTGGTATTTTACAAAATCTACGCCGAAAACAAGGTTGTCGATTTGCCTGTCTTATTATCCAGAGGAAGTTAATTCAGGCCTTAAAACTATCTAGAAGATATTATGAGAGCCCAATTCCACAAAATGACCTTATCAGTTTTAACTGCAAATTAGTGCACTTAAATTATGTGACCTTCAATTCAGCTACTGAAGGTTTCGTCCATTTTTGAAAAAAAGGAGGGTGGAGTGGTTATAAGCCCTTTTTGAATGCGCTGAGTAAGGGGTCATGATATTCCCGCTGCGTTTGCTGTTAAGAAGTAACGAAAATTTGACAGTTTTCGTTGAAAAGACAAAAACAAAGTGTAAACGTGGATATGTTTCATCATAATTAAACAACTTTTTATTATTTATGAATGTACGAATTTTAACGCTGCTCTAAAAGGGACATTTTGCAAATTTATATGGTATTTTCCTCGCAATTTTTGATCTAAAAGCTGCGTTTGGTTTGCCGAGTTTTATTTAATTTTTTACAATATTTACAGTATTTTTTAATGTACATATTCTTGTACATTTTTGTTGCAAATAGATTAGTTTTTCACATGTCAAAAATTTAGTTAAATTTGAAACGTAATTATATTTTTTCTTTTGAAAATATATTTACATTTTTGATATCGCTTGGGCTGTCAAAGAATTATTTGACATGCTAGTACATTCAGTTTTTTTCTATAAGGCAGATAATATTTACAGATGCAAAAAATTAGAATTCGTCGTATATATGAAAATATAAACTTTGCTACTTAAATTATTATTAAAGTTATTTTATTTTATTTTTTTTTCAAATTTGCACTCGTTTTCTCTCCCTGTGAAATTAGTCTTTCGTAAACTATCGTCATATTTTGGAACTGAATGTTTTCTTTGCAGATTTTCTAAAAATAGTTCGTGAAGTTGTTTCATATTCACAACTATGTATTAAATTAAATTTAAGCCTTCTCAATTAATATTTTACCAATTTAATTTATTTATGTAATACTTTTTCGATAACTAATAAATTCATTAAGGAATAAAAAGTCATCGCAATCATACGTTAAGCTTTTTAAAGAAAAATAAATTGCAAGTAATCTTTGACATCTTCCAGGTTAAGAATTGCTTTCTAGTTAGTTTTTATTTTATCCTCGTATGAAAAGGATAGAAAGTTACATTCCATATCATATTTTGTCAACAGATGTCGTTTTGCTATTTATTGTACCTTCATTTTTGTTCTCATAGGAGATAACGCCAATAGCACCTGGCGTTCTTTTCCCAAAACACGGTCGATTTCCAAATGAAAATTTATCGATGTTCCTTAATTGAAAGCGCCGAGATAGCGTATCCTGTTTCAATTATGTGTTCAGGCTCATGATTAATTACAAGTGTGTAATCTAATGTTTGCTTAATTACAAATTTGGATGCGGAGATGGGATTACTAAAAATAAACGTTAAATTTTTATGGTTGCGAATTATCTAAGTAACGCAACTTTTCGTATCGGAATATGAACCGATTGAAATTATTTTTAAATTTAATTTTCCATTCAGTTCGCAGACTTTGCAGTGAACGAAGTGCAGAATTGAATGATTGATTTTAAAAATGCAGATATACTCGCTTAAAATATTATTTATTTAATCATCACAATAGAAGGTTAAACGGATTTTATATTTATTTAAAACTACTCTTTAAACATTTATTTGAACAGCTGCATACTAATAGAAGATAACGAATTGTATAAATATAAGCTTGAACTAAGCTGTATTATTAAATAATGAAAAAAACTGTTTGTAAGTTTTCTCGCGTTGTGGAAAACTAAAAGCACTTAGGGCCACCAGATTTGAAACTATGTTAAGCCCTCTTCCAGAACATATGCAAATCGAAACCCGAATTTTGAATTTCGAGTTTTTCTTTATTTATTAATTTATTATTAATAAAGAAAAAACTTATTATTTATTTGAAACTTAATTTTAAATAAATAATAAGATTTATTTGAAATTAAATTTGTGTAGTGTCTATAAACAAAATATTTGAACTATGCAATGTGTTTTACAAAGAAAATGGTCGGGTTAATAATGAGGGAAAGTTTCATATTTTTCGCGACCGTAAAGATCTTACTCCTCTTAAGGACAAAATTACTAATGAATAATGCTTGAAGAGACGTTAGGTATTTTGAAACGAGGGGGAGGGGAAGTTGCGAGAAGTTAACTGTTTAATTGCCGGGATTGCACCATGGATTTGCTAGCTGGGATTCAAACTACATTCAATGCTAACTAAACATTTACAACTTACGCCACAAAAGCACGCATTGGGGAATGTGATCGTTCCTTATATTTTCAAAGAACGAGAGTATTTTCTTGAATAATCTGAAACTGCTGCAGTCCCACAACTTAATTCCTTCTAATATTCTGTCTGGACAGTCATTATAAAGAGCGAAAAATATGTTGCCTTAAATGCCATTTTTTTGAAAGACTTAGGACTAGATATCAAACTTTCAATGCATTTTAATGCATTTGCTGCATCTTTCTCTATTCAAATTTTAACTTGGAAGTTAAAATTGCAGTCGATTATTCAAAACAACACTAATTCATTTAAAGAGATTTTTTACAGCTGAAGAAAAATTAATGAAGCTTTCTAGAAATTATATTAGCAAGCACAACGCTTTGCAGAGTATATGTTAGTTATGTTATGCTTCAATAAAAATACTTCAGAACATACTGCTTTAAGTTTATTACCATGTAATTTAACAATATGTCATTATATAATTTTTTAAACACATCGCATTTTTTCCAAAATTCACATTTTTGATTTATCTTGAAGAAACGGTGACATTTTTCATTGGCATTAATAGTACAGTTTACCAAATGTTATTATATTTTTTATGGATAATTATTTTCAAAATATATAGTTGCTACAGAAAAAATACAATGCTGGGGAAAGTTACAAATTTTTAAAAAATAAGATCATTATTTACGGCAATTTGCATAGCCTAAAATTTCATAGCTGAGTGTTCAATCACAGTTTTGAATATGATTCTTCATGAATTATCCACAAAGCGTCTTCAGTTGGTGAATTGGATTTCCTTGAAGCTTTCACATTGACAGGCATTTATCTCCTTTCATAAATATTATTAATTACAATCTAAGTCTTTTTAATGCTTTCAGAATTATAATATCTTAGTTTTTCATGTTTCTCGGGCAGATGGCGCTACGTTCGTGTTCATTTTGCTTCGTCCATTGTTTTCGATGTAAAAATGGTTGTCGCTTTTCCCATTTAACAGTTCGACTGCGTCTGGCATGAGGGACTTACCTAAAAATTGATCGACCTGCATTTTGACAGAGAGACGATTTTATTCCTACACTCATTCATGACAAACTGCAAATTTCGGTCGGCAACTCTATCTCGGAAGAGACTCCAGTCAACTCAAGAGTACCCCAGGGGTCAATTATCGGCCCATTTTTTTATTTTACGTTTCAGACTTCTCAAGCCCATTTCTACTTCCACTGCAATGCTTGCTTGTTACGCCGACGACTCAGCCCTGGCTGTAAAGTCGGTTAATGTTAATCATGCCATCAGACAGTTACAAGAAAATATCTCATTCATTGAAGAATGGTACTGGTATTGGAAAGTCTGTATAAACGCTCAGAAAGCCCAGCTACGCCTGATCAAACGAAAAGAGAGAAAAGCTACTATAAAAAATATCCTTCTCTTTGGAGAACTTGCCCCGGCTGTAAATCATGCCAAGTATCTGGGAGTTATTCTCAACAAGTAACTCACCAGGAAAAATCACATCGATTATGTGCGAAGAAAAAACCTTGTATGCCTTGGAATTGCCTCTACTCCATCACTGATTTAGACTGAGCTAAAAAGAGAGTTATCTGCTTTTCTACTATTACAACATTACTGACAAATGCCTTCCCTTCATGGGCGATCGCAACTGAGAGGCGTTTTTAAAAACTATAAAAAATGCAATCTAAGTTTCTCAGACTCATGACTGTGCACATTATTACATGGAAAATCATAAGCTTTATGAAGATTTCAAAGTTGAATTCCTCTCGAAATATCTGAGAAAAAACAACAAACAGCTTCTAGTAAATATTGAGCTAGTTTTAATATTATGAAAAGAAAAATATTTCTTCTGAATCACGGACAGCATAGACTCTCTGTAAATAATGTAAATAGTTTGTTTGATTTTAATTTATTTTGTTTTGGTATTATGCACGTTATTTTTGAATATGTATGCAATTTGAAATTTAGGAGAATTTGGAACTTGCACTTAGTTAGACGGCTCGCAGCAGCTCACATGACTTTAAGTTCTGTGCAAAAATTGTATCTTTCGACGAAACATATGCATGGCGTTTGCTCACGTGACAACACTCACTCCCACCTTCCAATATTTAATTCCTTGCAGACTGTGCGATCATAGTTTGGAAATGCTATCGTTATGCTCTTTAAGACATTACTTGAAAGAGCTGGAACACATCGTGCAAATCCAGCATAAAGTAGAATCAGAAACCTGGACCTATTTTGAAAAATTATTTTGTTTCTGAAAAAGAGGGACTTTCGTCATCGAAATCAACAGAGCTTTATTCAAAATCTACGAAATCTACATTTTAATTAAACGTTTGACGTTTTGTAAATCTTTATAAGCCTTCGTGAAGCTTAGTGTCATCGCGTATTCATTTTTAACTTTTTCATCTCTTTTCTCCATGCTTTTTGGAAACCTTAACTAAACACTAACTTTAAAATCTCAGAAAACCCACAAAATCATGGAAGTACACAGAAATAAATTTGTTGCAACTTGCCAGGAATTAATATTCGGAAATATGCTCATAACGCGACGCGGATGACAAGATGCAAAACTTACTGCCAGAAACTTACTTCATTTTTTTCTTAAGTGATCGTTTCTAGAATCGTCACCAGGAACGTGACTTACAAATAATTAATGCAATCAAAAGATAGTTTAGGGTATGATAGATGTGGGTATTACGTTATTTACATAGAGCTTCATTCTGGACCAAAATGGCAAAAGAGGCACGTGGAAAAATTACTGTTGGATGATCTAACTTTAGATCGAGGATGAAGCGTACTGCATAAGTATTTTGGGAAACGACTTCGCATAAAAGTTCTGTGCAAAGTACAAATTTGTATATTTCCAAAGCGGCAGATTAATGGTAAAATATTGTCAATAATTCAGCAAATTTTCTATACAACTGTAAACCCTTGTTTAATACGGTTAATTAATTACTATGAAATGTCGTATTTAATGAAATAGGGTTAATAGAGTGTAAACATATGTCTAAAATATTGCAACTTGTTTTAAAATGTATCCAAATCTGTTTTAGTTATGTTTTAAATACTTAAGTATAACTAAAAAAGAAAAGTAGTGAAAGATAACTTTTTTTTTATTATTTCTATTCTAAGAGGTGAAATTCTTTTAATTTTTTAGGGCAAAAAATTAGCTTAAATAACTGGGATACAGTTAAATTTTTTCTGTTCATATAACAATACCTACAACTGTTCAGGAAATTATGAACCATTCAGCGAACTTGCTCACTTCTTAAAGACTCATGTTAAAAGTCATAAGTTATTGCTTTAGTTCTTCAGCTGGGCAAAATACTTTCTGAAACTATTGCAAATTCTTTTTTGCTTTTGGGAGAACGTTCTTTCTTACTAAATTAGTCATCATTGCATTCATATGCGCATTATTGATCTATGCTAATGTAAATACTATTCCTCGCTTTTTGAATATGCACAATAGACATCAGGTTTTTTGTAAAAAACGCTTTCAAATAGGCGAAACGATGCCTATTAAAAATCCTTGCACATTTGTCGATTATGTTTCATTGAAACTTTATTATATATGTGTGGGTCTGACGTGTTTTATTATTGGCTAAACCTAACAAGTTCAGCTACGCAATTAAGTGAAAGTTTTTCTATATTTCCATATTCCTCCAATGTTGCTCACTTTCACGACTCAAGAATAGTTTTCAGATGCATTTTTTGCGTGTAGATCCATCCGGTGAAATTTGGTTATTGCTCATGTCTGATGTTCTTTGTACTGTTTCTTGTTGATTAACCTTACATTAAATAAAAGCAAATACCAGTTAATATAAGCATGACGAACACAACCATATTAAGCGAGATGCAAAGGTATTGCATATTTAAAATCAATTCTTAATTGCTTGGAGAATGTTAATATTAACAGTCTTACTGTTCCTGAAATAAAAAGTAAAATAAAAGACCTTCGCTTTAACATACGTAAGCACTAGATAAAAGCACATACTGGGTATAAAGAAAATGAAAAAGCAGTTCATTAGCCAAACTAGAAACTGAAGGAAATATATTTAAATAGCATTCAAAATATTCCGAATAATTTACTTAAAACAATATGACGGAAGAGATAATAAGAGACGGGAATTCAGACAAAATTCTTCTGCAAAAGAAAGATTTAATTATAAATATTCTAAGGCTTATTTAATCCGGACAACATGTCTTTAACTGCAAGAATTTAAAAAATAAAAAAAATTAATAGCAAAGACTGGTTGCAGATGAACAGTTGAAAAGCATAGTTGGAAAGCAAAAAAGTACTGCACAGTGAGTGTACCTTGTGCAAAGTTTTATGATTAATTTCGTTAAAATTGAAAATAGGAGAGGGGTAAAACATTCTTACTTCTCAGCGTACAGTTTTAGTATACAATCCTAGTAAACCCATACAACGTTTGTCAGATTGATACAGCTGGTTTCATTCCTTCGTAGATTTCATCTTTTTTGAATCTCAGTAGTGCTATTAATAACTTCTGATCCGAGATTTCTTTAAAAAAACTAACTTTAAGGTAAAAAAGCTTAGTTTGTAGGTGCTAAATCTGGTGAGTAAAGCAAATGAGTGAAAATTACGATAGAAAATTCTTGACGAGACTGGAATTGTGTGACATCTTGCAACAGAAACTAGTTATTCGATTCCAGCCTTTTCAGGAATAGAGGGATGAAATTCTTTTCTGAATTTTGTCCACCACGTCTTTATAAAATACTTGTATGAAGCTTACCGTCAAAGGTGGCGATTTTTCAGCTGTAAACTTTCGAAAGTTTTCGTTGTCTTTCGTCTGTCGAGGTTCCGTAGAGTGGCCACATCTGGATTCATCAGCTTCATTGCATCCAGTCACGAAACGGTGCTAACCAATGAAAATCACTGAATTATGTTAAGGCTTGATTCCTGTATGCTTTACATAACATTTCCAATGACTCTGTTGCTGTGTTTCCCGTTTTGCAGCAAAATTTGATTGCTACTCTTTGCTTAGTTTTCAGATTTGTAACACCAGATGTTCACAGAATCAAAACAAGCGATTAATGGTGCGGTGCAATAATTTCTGTCTATAAGTAGAGGAAATAGTAAAAAGTGTTGCTGATTATCATTTTGCAGGTTTGCAAGAATTCGCTAAAAATTAGTCCTAAAACTTTATAAACGCATTGTGAGTATCTCACACTAAGTGACTGTCGTTACGCATGATGAATACATTTTCGTTTAACAAAACCTTTCTCTCTTGCTTCCCTCTCAAACAAAAGTACTCTTTCGAGAATTTTTAAGAAATAAAATTCCAAACTATTTGGTGCGGGACATGATGGGTCAAAACCACTTTAAATTTGTATTGGAATTTTCTTTGAAATTATTTTATTTTATTTCGATGTTCTTTAAAACCATAACTCACGTTTAATCTATAATAATGGAATGTTACATTTAGTTAGAGTTTCTTGAAATGAAATTGGAATATTCATTTTAAGTCAAGAATCAATTATGAAGAATTTTCTGACTATAACAGGTTCTCAACATTAAAGTTATTGTGGAAATTTGACGCATATGCCTCATATCCTGAATGCACTTTCACTCAAACCTAGAAGCTGAATATATTTAAAAATTTTGTTTACATTTCTTTTAAAACGAAACGCGGATACGTATTGCTAAAAATACAGTATAGTATAGTATCATAGTAGAATAATAATCATAACAGTGTAAAATAGTAATACCATCATAATTTCAAGTTAGATTTTTTTTAGTTTAAATTCTGTTGATGTCTAAGCGTTGTTACGAAAGTGATCGCTGCTCTGCAGTAAACAATGTAACTCAGGGCACTATAGATACAGTAACATACTGTAGCATAGTAGTGCTTCCTATATAGGCAATGCTAATGTATGCCATGATTTTCCCCTGCGGGATTTTCTTTCACTGACAGTGAAGAACGTAGGGCAAAACCGACTAGCTGCGGTAAATAAAGGGTACTTCCGCCCTCTCAACAGTTAACAGCAGTATATAATATATGCTATTGTATAATTTGCACTTGGCGTTTTTTGCTGATTTACTAATGGGGCGCTAATTAGTTTAATATATTAGAAGATAAGCAGCATATTTTAAAGGGAAATATAATAGCGAATCTTGTAGTTAGGAACATCATATAAGTCCTGTTGAAACTGTGGTATCTTTATTTCTGTGAAACTGTTGTATCTGTATTGGTGAAATGGAGCAAAGCCTTTATAACTATCATTCTTCTAAGTTAAACAAGTAAACAATATGCATATATTGTTCTGATATTATATATATATATATATATATATATATATTCTTATATATATATATATATATATATATATATTCTGGTATTCTGATATTTTAAACTTCATCTTTCTAATGTCATGAATAGAGGTAATCGGATGTGATAGAGCATCGGGAGCGTTACAAACTCTTAATTTAAAAAACAAAATGTACTGTAATATTCTTTAACAGTGATGACAGATTCTTTTACTTTTAGTCTGTTAGAAATCTGTAACTTTCTAGATTAAAATCACTCTTTTAAACAAACAAAAGCTTCATTTATGAGTTTCAGTTTGAACAGCATTGATTGGAAAAGTATTAAGTTCGATGTATACTGTTGTCTTGAAAGGGAAAGCTGATAAATCGAAAGTAATCGGAACGAAAATAACGCTGAATGGTTTGCTAAAGCTAGGAGACTATGTAATAAAAGTTTTTTACTTACGTGAAAGACGACGATGATGCCAGCGGAAATGAAGATTGTTTTCTTTCGGCCTGGATTCTGTTTGCCAGATTCAGAAAAGATCGACTGTTGTATGCAGAGTTTTCAGAAAGGAAACACAAAATGTGAATAAGGAAATTCTTTGAAAAGCTTTAGAATTGGAAAATACTTTTCTTTTTCCTTTTTATGTCAAAATGTTGTTGTGCAAGCACCCATTCGATAAAGTAACGCATACTGCGTGTTACGTAAGAAGAATCTTCAGTGATTTTGACCAAGCAATCGAATCGGCTAGCAATCGAAAAATCACACATAATTACTTGAAATGATTAATCCAGTTTCGGAATTTAAAGGCTGATATTTCCATTTCTATTTACCAGCGTGTTAACGTAATGTGCATAAAAAAACTCTGTAAGTTGTTTAGAATAGCAATTACATGCTGTTATTAGACGTATCGTTGTCTAAGTAAGTACTTCCTCGACCTTCCTTCGTGTTTGTTGCAACTGTTTATATGTAAAACCCAGCAGATCCGGTGAATTGATATTTCTCAGTTGATCTTTTGGATAAACGTTTGCAGCTTTTGGTGCACATACAACTGCGGTTAAACGATGGCTTAGCCAGGGGACGAGAAAAATTGATCAGTAATGGTGGAAAATAGCAAAGTGTTATACATGCTGATAAAAAGAAAATTATTTTGAACATTTAAATTTGTCACTGAAAAAAGAGAAGTAGCTGAATGGATTTTCGGTGTGATCGTTGCTAACTGAAATGTGTTCGAAAGCAAAGCAATGAGTGGTAGAGGCATTATGTATTTTTTGAAAGCAGGAGAGATGAAAAATGAGCAATGCCCTCGCCGGGACAGGAACCACGGACCTCTCGAATACGCGCCGACGTGCTGACAACTGCACTACGAAGCATATGAAGAAGACGGTATGCCTTATATACCTCATATACTTAATACTTACTTACCTTATATACATGACATATGACTCAGTCGCCAAGTGCTGGTGGTGGAGAATCATCGTCCTCCACTTTTTAGTTCGAGCTCCACTGTAGATTCCTTAGATTTGTTTGAAACAGGAGATGGGAAAAATGAACAATGCCCTCGCCGGGACTCCAATCTAGACCTCTCAAATACGCGCCGAGTGTGCTACCGTTACACCACGAAGGCATGCAGTAAGGAGGGAGAGAGTACTTTATAATACAAAGTTTTATTAATGGGTATGTGGTGGATGTCATGTGTACTATACTTATAGTCATGTGACTCATACTTATAGTAATACCTTATATACTCCCACTTTTAAAAGGGAACTGGGGATTAGGGGACACAATCGCCAAATCCTGGGGGTGAAGAATCATCATCCACCACCTTTTTAGTTTAGGCGCCACTGTAAAGACATTGGGCTATTTCGGAGCGAGAGAGATAAAAAAATGAGCAATGCTCTCTCCGGGACTCTTGAATCACGGACCTATCGAATACGCACCGAGCGTGCTGACCACTACACCACGAATGCATGCGAAGAAGGCGGACCTTATAGAGTAATGTATTCAATATAGTGAGTAATATCTAGTCAGTCCTTTACCCATTCTATCATCCCATTTTCGTATGAAACAACTGGTAAGCAACCCTATTTTCAGAATTAAGTGAATCATTAAACGTGTTATGAACTCTTTCTTTTTCTTTACAAGTTTGACATTTAAATCGCTTTGAGTATGGAGTTTTTTTTTAAATAGCTTTCGTTCTTTTAAAGTTGATAAATGTAAAGTGCTGTTCAAATAAAAATGGATACCATGTTGTTAAAAAGTAAATCCTCGTAAAGAACTGAGACTATTATGCATAACTCTGATTTGTTTATACGCTAAGCACTTCGATTGAATCCACTGAAATTTTGCAGTGATAAAGGGTTCAGAGACTTGCATAACTATAACTTGATAACCGTTAGTTTTTACTAACGGTTATCAAGTTATAACTATAACTTGATAACCGTTAGTTAACTTGATAACCGTTAACTTGACTTGCATAACCGTTAGTTTCTCAGAAATGAATTCTCTATCGGTTTTTCAGAAATGAAATACTATTGTAGTTTATGAACAGTTCTATAGATATTTTCAAGGAGTCCAAAAACTTGAACTGATATATTTAAAACACATTACAACTTTGTCAGAAAATGAGCTGCAACCTACAAGCGAAGTCAAAGGGAATATGTTAACACACCTGATTAAATTACAAGGTTCATTTAAACATTACTGTCCGAAACGAAAAGTTCCAACTGGATTTCATATCCTTTCAATGATTTCTTTAACGCTGCCTCAAAATTATCATTTTCTAAAAAAAGGAAACAATTTCCTACTTTAAACAATTTCCTACTTATCCAATTAAAAGTGTTAAATTTACTGCGTTTAAATAATGCCATGCTCAGGGAGTACTAAAAGGGCAACTCCGTTTAGTACTCCCAAAATATATCTAGTTCATAGTTTCTGAAGTGGGAGGTTAGGAGCACTTATTAAAACTGTAGAGTCATTAGATCTTTTTAATACGAGAGAAGTGAAAAATGAGCAATGCCTTCGCCGGGACTCGAACCTGGACCTCAAAAACGCGCCAAATGTGCTACCGTTACACCACGAAAGCAAGCAGAAAGGAGGGAGAAAATACCTTATGTACTTCCTCTTTTAAAGGGCCACTGCGGATTAGGGGACTCAGTCGCCAAGTGCTGGTGGTGGAGAATCATCGTCCTCCACTTTTTAGTTCGAGCTCCACTGTAGATTCCTTAGATTTGTTTGAAACAGGAGATGGGAAAAATGAACAATGCCCTCGCCGGGACTCCAATCTAGACCTCTCAAATACGCGCCGAGTGTGCTACCGTTACACCACGAAGGCATGCAGTAAGGAGGGAGAGAGTACTTTATAATACAAAGTTTTATTAATGGGTATGCGGTGGATGTCATGTGTGAGATGATAGCTAAGAAGAATATATCTGAGTGCACCGTATATAAAGAATGTAAAATAGAGTTTTTTTAGTAGTAGTGATTAAAATATAAGTATAAATTCTAAAGTAGTAGTTGAGAAATTTCCTAACGGTGAGTTCCGTCAAGAGGAACTGAACTCGCAGGCCAGGCTACACTTGCCTCTGATGCTGTTATCATCTTTGACACTGATATATCATATTATCTAATATTTTTGTACTTTCATTCATGGAGTCAGTTATAAATTTGAGATAAGTAGATAACTGGTATGTAATATTAAAAAAATACCCATCATTACCATCACAGGATCTTACTATCGTCAAATATGTGTTGTAACTGCATCAAATGAATCTGTGCGTTTTAGATGAAGGGCTTCATTTTACACCGATGCTGTAATTATACAATTCACTGTGGTTGCACATTTATAGGATCTTCTATGCTGTTCCTAAACGCCTTTTAAACATGCATAAATATTTTATTTTAAATCATCGACTTTGTAAGATGATAATCATAAAAGTAAATTTTGGAAATCTGAGTTGATCAAGCTTCCTTGCTGACATGGGATGTTTCATCATTTAAAATCTTTATGGATGGAAATGTCTTTTATTAAATCAGATTTGACTATCAATAATTCGAAACTTATATACCCTGTTACAGTGTTCAGAGAACTAAAACACACCATCCCCTCTCGCCTACCTACAATCTACCGCTGATTTGTACGTTTCTATACAGCTCAAGATCAAACGTGTTTAATTTCCATTACATGGTAGCTTTGAGAGGTTTCTCAGAGACACCATTAGCGTCAGTTTCAATTTACAAATGTATTTGATTTCCATCGCGACATATGATGTCTGCTAAGCTCCTACGCAGAGAGATGGCCTTTCGTTTTTGATTTATGATCTTTATAAATACCGAATGGGAGAATCATATTAAGCATGCAATATAAGTTTTTTGTTTGTTTGTTTGTTTGTTTTGGGAAGATCTTCATACTCATTAGTTTCAGATCCCTTTGTATAACTAGACAGCAGATTGCACTGATGTCATTATGAATATTAATGAACTTCAAGCTTTGTCTTTACGTTACGTGTCCAAGTGCAGTTTAAGAGAATTATAAAGACCTGCTATAACACAAGGTGTGTCAGATTGCTGTCAAACAATGATATGCAAAGTGGATTTTGTGATTTTTTAATATAGAGTATTTTAAGTTATTTTGTGATAATTTTATGACATATTTTGCATTTCAAGAATTTCTGATTTTTTATTTTAGACAAAGATATTTAGAAATTCCGTGAACATTTTTAAATATGAATTCTAAACCGCAGATGTAAGCGATTGGACATTTTATGAATCGAGCTGCTGAAGTAAATTCTTTGTTCGTTCATGGTATGAGAACTTGGTAATCAGACTTTAATCTGTTGTATTCTGAGTTGACCCATTATTCATTCAACTCCAAAAGAGCGAGGTAGTGATTCTTTGCGAAATAAACAAAGTGCATAGATAGCCTGATGTGAGCTGAAGAAAAGATAGTAGATGCACGGAATCCATTTTTTTCACTGAAAGTAACAAGTCATTAGTTATTTATTACAAACTCACAAACAGTTATTACAAATTTACTTAGGAAGTTAATTTACCTTTAGCTATGTATATAGATTTTTCACACCTGAGACTTCCGATATTTTTAGAGAGTTATTCTAAACAATAAAGTTCGAGAAATACGCTTTTGTTACCTAAACCGTTCATGCAATATTTTAAGCTTCGGTCAGTGACACCGCATGCTTTACATTGCAAGTTTTATGTAAATATGTAAGTCATTTTAATGAGATTTTCTTCTTTTGAAACAAAGTTTCTGCATATATCCCGAAAATATACGGTCTTTACAAAGCTACAGGATTAAGTTTTTAAACAATTTCCAGTTCACTTGCAAACGATAATTGACAGCACAATTCTTACGTCTCAACTTGCGTTTTTTAAATATAGTCTGCCTTTGGACAGAATAGTCTCGTTACCTTTCATTCAGTGGATATTTGCTGCCGTGAATTCGAGAGTATATCAACGAACAGCAGTAAAGTTTGTTGCAAATAGTGAAGAATAACGCCGAAGACATTTGAAATGTTATCTAAAGCATACCGGGATCAAGCATTATCTAATATTTTTTTTTTACCTGAACGATTTCGATATGTTGATGATGAATCTAGACGTGGTTGCTCTTGGCAGTCTCGGACGGACGGATGGATCACCTGACTCTTCAAAAGGTATACCTCATGAGTTTAACTTCAGTAAAGACATTGCTCACAAAATTATCATTGAAGATCTTAAAAAGTCTAAAATTTATTTTTTGTCCCTCATGCATTCACTGAAGATCTAAAATAAGATTCGAATTCTACATATCATTATTTGAGGTGGCAGATATTAATCCTGACTTTTTCCAACAAATTATGCCTGGAAATTAAATTTAGTGCACTTGGTGTTATGACAAAATATAGTCATCTGCTTGGACAAGTAAAGGTTCATGAAGGCCACAGAAGCTTAGCTTTCAAATTCTGGAGTCAAGTCTACGCTGAGGACCGTTTTTGATTGGAAAAGATTTTTTTCCTAAAACGGCGAATTTATGTCTTATAAAATTGTAATGGTAAGAATCTGAAGAGCATTCAACATGTTTACAACAACAACAACAAAACTGATGTGGACATTACACGACTTCCATGCACGGCCTATTAAATTAAACTTTTCGTTGCACTTCGCTTAAACTTATTTCCTCGAATGATTCAAATTAATTAACCGATCCGTCAAAGCAAGTTGAAAATGGCAGCAAAAACTGCAAATTTTGAATTTAAATGCCCCAGTCCATTTTTGTCGCACTGGAATAAACTTCTTATAATTTTATTTTTCATATAAAACTTCTCGAAATATAAGTATAGGAACGAGAGATCGCGTTAAAAGTTAGATATCGTATTTTTTCCAAAACCATTTTTTTTTTCTTTTAATAATGCCAAAACATAAATATTTGAGTCATTTAAAACGCTCCTGTAATTAGACGTATAATGACTTCGACCAAGGATTGCGAAAATAAAGGCCTGGTAAGGACTTTTAGGACTTTTAAGCCGAATAAGAAAGTGATATATATATGTTTGGTATTGCCGACTGCAATAAAAAGAAAGGTGCACAATTAAATGTTATAGCAGTCCCATATACAAAATTTCAACGTTCTACGGCTAATTGTTTTTAGTTATGCGAGATACATACAGGATTTGTCCGAAAAGTAGTAGAACTGAATTTTTTTAAAAACAATTGTTCACAACTATGACATATCGACTTAATGGTTCTCAAAATATGCCTCTTCTGTATCAAAACAGCTTTCTCTGCGACTCTGCCAATCACTGAAGGCTCCCTGGAACGCAAAAATTGGAATGCTCTTCAGCTCCGTCGTTACGGTTCCTTGAATGGCCTGGACGGAGCCATGGTAAGTCCTTTTATGATCCATTTCAGTCGGGGGAAAAAGAAGAAGTTTGAAGAAGCGGCATCTGAACTGTAAGGATCGCTGGGAAAGCTGTGTGATGCTATGTTTGGTCAGGAAGTCCATGACAGGAAAGGCGGTTTTGGCTCGGCGCTTTGTCGTGATGTAGCCTCCATGATCCCTGGACGGACGCAAGCGACTTGTTTTCTGAGTCTTTCAAGTACAGGTACAGCTCAGAGATCACTCCTTCAGACTTCTTGCTCTTCCCCCGACTGAAAAGGGTCATGAAAGGACGGCACCACGGCTCGGTCCAGGCCAAAAACAGGATCATAACCAAAGACATAAACACTGTTCCAAAAATGACTTCTGTTAAGGAATTAAGAAGCTCTATGAGACTGCCAAGTGTCGTATAGGTTTACAAGAATTGTGCATTGAGGGGTAACACGTAAGAAATTGTTTTCTTCCATTTTACATTTTGTAAGAAAATGTATTTGTAAAATTTTGAAGTTGCAACATGTACACATACTCTTGGAAAAAACAACAAAAAAGTTTAATACGTTTATGAATAAAAAATATACGTATATCTTCAAAATTATGTTGCCCAAGTATTGTGGGTTCGAAGACGAAATTATTATTTTCCAAGTTACGTTCAAACAAACAACAATAATTTCGGTATTTCCCATAAGTACAAATGGTTTCTTCTTGCGTTATTATATTAAGAAGACTAGGATGCAAAGAAAACTCGAAAAATTGCACTTAACCACTTTAAATTTAATTGTGATAAACGCGTAGTTGGTAATTAGTTTTCTGTCCGAAATGAGCTGATAATTTGTTTTCACTATAGTTATTCCTTTAGGAACTGTACTGGCACCGTTTTGCAAAACTGTAATAATTTCCGTTGAGAGCGAGCTATGGAGTTCCATTTTACTTTTTAAAATTCTCAAATGGACCCAAACTGGTAAACTCAAAGTTATTATCTCACGTTTCATGTAATTGCATAGCAGAGAATACTTTTCTTACTTACGTAACTTCCGTTTCTAGCTTCATTAAATTAGCAAACAAAACAGGAATTATTGACTTAAACGTTTAAACTTTAAAACACTAATTATTCACATGAAAAATAAAATGTAATCATAAACAAAATTGTTTTGGTAAGTAGAAGTTAAATTTTGTTCAGCTTTACTGAAAGAAGACCTAGCGATGAAATTTAATTTGTCTATCCGTAATAAGCATTGAATAGAAAGATACTGGAGAAATTCGATTAGAAATTTAGATTAAAGATTAAATATATTATAAAAATTTAGTTAGTTCACTGCATAGTCACGTTATTACCATTTAAATTCCCAGAATAAATTTATAAATTTTTTGTAGCAGGTGCGACATTGTACAAAAAATTAGATTTTGGATTTGCAAATTGTCTTTGTAGTAATTCTAAACGCTTTAGCTACGTTTTTTCTTTTTAATCTTGAGTATGATTTTATGAGTAGCCATCTACTATACACATTAATTCTTCGCTGTATATAATACGTTACATTTGACAGATAAATTAGTTTTTCCCCAGAATTTAGCAGCAATTTTTTTTCTTCCTGTTGTATCTTTTTCAAAATTTATAAAAAGACATAAATGCGAATTAACCTTGGGCAGCGTTTAGGTGATGAGACAACTAAATGACCGATGATGTTAGTCATTCTTGACGAATGCCTGAAGTTACAAATACCCGGCCATTTAAAACAACATCAACAACTGCGTAGTTATTACAGTTATAATCTGTTGCATAATGTATAATATTCATTCTTTGAATTCGATAAGTATTAAAGGTAAATGTGTACGCTTCGAAAACAAAAGTAAATTTCACATTCTGCCGATGGAAGTCTGCTATTAGTATGACTTTGAATATTAAATGAAAGTAATATGTCTACCAGTATAGAATCGTAGGCTCTAATAGGTTATGTGTAGGTATGTACACTGCAGGGGGGGAGAGAAAGGAAGCTCTAATCTCCCGTTCTACAGGACCGATTGACGAAATTCAAATTGCGTTTTTAATGTCTGGAAAGCGTGACTTAAGATATATATTAGATTTATATATAGTATCACTTTAACATAGTTTTTCCGACACAATCGGACTTTTTCTAAAATGTAATGCCAGTTTTCTTTTTCATATTTAAATTTTACGACTCAAATTATGCCTAAATATTAAAATTTTGTAAAATTTAGTGTGAAATTTACAGAAAAATTCAAAACGTTATCTTCGCTCATTTTTTCAGTTTTTATGAAGTATAATTTACTCGATGAATTTCTTAATTTACAGCAACCTATTTTCCTTTCTTTCATTGCAGACGAGCGGAAAAAAAGTTTTCGCTCATACTTTCAAATAATTTTAATAAAGTGCGTAAACCACATTTCTGCTAATATCGCTTTTAAGAAAAATGGGGAATTTCAAAGCGCGCAAACATATAAATTCCCGTTTATCTTAAAAATTTTTGAGTTAAAAAACTCTTAATTTTTTGCAGGTATGCTTAGAAATACATCTACTTTAAGATGATGGTAATATTTTACAATTCAAAATTCGTTTCGAAAAATTTATTAAAATTATTTAAAAATATAAATTTTAAAAATAAATCATAAAAATTGAGCGAATTTTATTTGGAATGAACCTAATTTTCGAAATATGAAAGAAGGAGGCAA
>KK120453.1:523207-601721 GCA_000611955.2 Stegodyphus mimosarum
AAATTAGGTTGCTATAAATTAAGAATTTCGCCAAGCGAATTATTCGTGGCGCAAACTGAACAAAATCCGCCAAGATAAATTATTTAATTTCTCCATAAATTTCTCAACAAAAATTACAATCGTAGAATCGAAGTGTGAAAAAAAATTGGTATATTATTGCAGAAAAAGCCCGATTTTTTGTCAAAATTTTTTCTCAAGTCGATTTTTTCTGACAATGCTATATATAAATCTAATATATTTCCTAAGTCGTACTTTCGAGACATGAAAAACGCAATTTGAATTTCGTCAATTGGCCCAGTAGAACTTGAGATACAGAACTGTTTTTTTTTAGTCCAAAGGGGCAATTTGCATTGAAGGCCTGTTAATTTCGTTTTGGCATTTTACGTTGATTTATTATAAATGTCTGTCCACCAAATAATTGTTGCCACCAAATATTAGAACCCTGTATTATATTTAAAAAAATAAAATAATGAAGTATCTTCATAAATGTACGAATGTTTCTCGCATTGGGATAACACAACGGTACCTAGAGCCATCAAATTTTGAATATTGAACATTTCCACCCAAATATGAGCATCTGGAAGCCCAAATTTGAAATTTGGAATTTGTTTTATTATAGATTTCATATTTTGTAAAACTTTATCGAATTTTTGGCTAACAAACTCAAGGAGTTCAAAGCGAGCAATGGCAACATTGTACAGAAAAAACATTTTTATCTCCAGCGCGTGAGCCTGTGTATCAGAAATTCTAAAGATATGCTCATTTTAAAATTATTTTGCGATATTGCTCTTGAACTGAATTTTCTGGTTTATGTGCGAAGAACACGATATTTAATAAATAAAGGTAATACGCAAAATGTAAAAAAAAACACCCCTTTAGACGTAATTTAAAATCTCAAACCGTGCAGATTTTTCTCCCCCCCCTCCGCTCAGTGTACTCCCATTTCTTCGTTTGCATGAAATTAAAAAAAAATAGCACTATATCTCAAAATACTCCGAGATGCTAAATAGCTTCGAATAATTATTACAGTTTGTATTTTATTAAAATTAGATGCAAGTGCACGGATATCATAAGAATTGCGCTCTGTGAAATCTTTGATAAAATAATCGAAATTACGTTTCTGGTTTCACTTGTGGTTTGTGAGTTTTTTTTTAGATAATATGCATATACGAAGGAAGTTTATCTTTTTGTTGAATAAATCTGTATACTGATTTGAGAGTAATTTTCAACTTTTCTTTGAAAAGGAACACCGTTTATATTTTACCTTTGTGGTTATTTTCAGCCTCATTAGTTATGAATACAAGATGATATTTTTTATGATTTCCAGTTCTGTTTTTAAAAGAATTATATCCGAATAAAATGTATACTCTCTTTTTATGACTGCGACACTAATAATTACTATGATTATGGAAAGCTTTCAAAATTATGTATATATTATGCAAATATAGAAACCAGCCTTTTATCGATAGTGTTCAAATTGTTCTCTACTGTGGTCCAGACAAAACTGATAAAGTTGACCGATGGAATCCAAAACGTTCCGAGTCGTTACAATTGGTATAGTTCGACCGTCTTAAACGCAACCCTGGCTGGCATTCTGCCAAAGCACTTAGACTCGTTCAAAAGGGGGCGTTATTACTTGCTGTGATGTGAAAGGTTACGTGACAGTCTTCTCTTCTCCGGAAAGAGATATGTTGGAGGAAAAGAAAGTTCCCATCCATCCAGCCTATTTTGAGAATAATTTGGTCTGAATGGCGCATGCGTGTTTGCGCTCATGGTTGCGATAAGGCGGTCGAACTATATTTGGTCACATTCTTTTTCAACGGCTTCTTTTAATTCATTGATTGTAGCTGATCTTGTGAGGGTATTTTTGAGCATGGAGGATACTTGGTACTGCCTCTTCGTCCTATCCATCTGTTTGGTAGGTTTTCGTTAAGGCAGGCTTTTGGTAGGTTACGATGGTAATGGAGATGTGCTGCAGCCTGTTGGAAATAACATTCTTCATCCCAAAACATCATCTCTCCGATGCGTAGCATGGAGTATTCCTGTGTTATAAACATTGTGCTTGACATGTGTTCACAGGAAAAATTTCCATAGGGATCAAATCCGGTGACCATGAAGGGTGCTCGGTACTGCCGCTTCATCATATCAATCTGTTTGGTAGGTGTTCGTCAAAGTTGGCCCTTACGCCACCATTGTAGTCGGGAGTGCTCCATTCTGTTGGAAATACCGTTCCTTATCCTGAAACATCATTTCTTTGATGCGTGGCATGGCGTATTCCTGCAA
Source organism: Stegodyphus mimosarum (assembly GCA_000611955.2). Lineage (NCBI taxonomy): Eukaryota > Metazoa > Arthropoda > Arachnida > Araneae > Eresidae > Stegodyphus > Stegodyphus mimosarum. The sequence goes on from KK120453.1 coordinate 525,491, forward strand.
TAAGTAATTTTTATCAATCACTGTATGGTCAAAAAGAAAAGTCCAGTCAAACCAAATGTTGATAAATCACACTTTCACTGTAAGTCCTGGTCAGTTCACGTGGTGTTGCACTGTCACGTGAGGATTTTCAGCTGCTTCTTAGGTATTATGACAAGTAGTTGAACTATTTAACTTAAAAGTGGCTTAATCACTCCAAAGAGTCTTGCATGGGAATTGATTGTCCTGTGCGCATTTTTGCTTACCTGTCACAGAATTCAATTCTCCGCTCATGATCATCTTATTCAAAGAGTGGAGTAATCTAGGAATAAAACGTTTTTATTGGTTACAGTTCTAAATGCAATGGATGCTTTTGAACTCCCGTCTCATGGAAACGCTCCTTTGGAACTCCCGTCTCATGAGCTGTTTGCCAAATGGATTTTCGAGGTGATTTCTAAAACCTTTCGATGACTTCTCTTTCTCTAGTAGAGCCAATGGATGATTGTGGTCTTTAGGAATGGTTCCTCTGGGTATTCTGGACAGTTTCTTCGTCCACAAACTTATCTCGTAAACGAAAAATTGTGAGACGCGTTAGTGCATCTCGTTGAAACTTCATTCTGAACGGCCTTTGCACTCAATTATGTTTTCGATCTTCCAGTAGCATTTCAGAATGAATTTTCTTTGCTCAAATTTTCAGCCTGACTTCGGCCATTTTTTAAGCTGTCATACCTTAAAAAAGGACAAAAAGTATGGTAATTATGATCTGTAAAAGAGTGTATATATTTTTCTGGGACAATCTGTATTTATCAGAATACTGTAAGTTTCAAATGAACATGAAATGAATTCTGTTTTTTCGTTTAAATGCATGAAAGTAAAAATTAGAACTCATAAAATAATTTATTTTTAGATTCACTGCTTAATAGGAAAACAGAGAGGGAGTATAATAGAAAAATTTTGTTTTGAGAATAAAATATAAGTAAATGGAAAAGAATGACATATTTTTTATATTGATTAATCTGTAATTTTATTTTATTTAAAGTCAAAATGAAAATGCTTCAAATGATTGTAATTTAGCATCACATTATTTTGCACGCAATTACCTATAGTATATGAAAACACCTCCTTTTATCAAGACTGCATTGTATATATAATGCCAGTTAGCCGGATTGCTTAATCTTCTTCCTATATCTATCAAAATTAAATTCGTTATTAATTTACTTGTGTATTTTTTGTTTATTTATAATTTAATTATAATTTTATGTTATTTGTAAAATTATGTCTACTTAATTTTTGATTGAATGGAAACAGATTACATGTTTTACGTTGTAAAATATATTTGGAATTTTTCGAAGCAAGGAAATCGAAGAAATCCGCTATGTCTTCGTCGGGATTCGAACTCTGGACTTCCCGAATACGCGTTTAGCGTGCTACCAATTGAAACCATGCCGAAAGGAGGGAGAAGGTACTTTATAACGTACCCAGAAATAATATAATTCTCATTATTAAACTGCTTCCGTAAGTTTAAAACTTCAGGAACCACCGTTCCATCTTATTCTCCTTATCCATTACTAAGCAGGTCCTGAAATTTTCTGTATTATATAAAGAAAAAGATACGAGGACAGAGAAGACTTCATAAAACAGATGAACACTGTACTTAATTTAGGTTATGCATTTTATGTAATCTATTATATAAAGCAGACAAGCCTGTATGACTAAGCGAAGGGTAGCTTCGTTCAGAATCGTCTAGTGGAGACTGGCTGCTATTCAGTTACACGCGTGAAAAATCATTGAAATTTTAATGCAGTCAGCCTTCCATAACAATTCGAATCCCAATCATGTTATGAATGCTTATGTTGTGCTATAGTTCGACCGTCTCAAACGCAACCCTGGCTGGCCTTCTGCCAAAACACATGGACTCGTCCAAAAGGGGGCGTTATTAGTTGCTGCGACGTGAAAAGTCACGTGAAAGTCTTCTCTTCTCCGGAAAGAGATATGCTGAAGGGAAAGAAATTCCTCATCCTTCCACCCTATTTTGAGAATAATTCGGTCCGAATGGCGCATGCGTGTTTGCGCTCATGGTCGCGGATGAAGCGGTCGAGCTATATCAGTCTTATTTACTCAGCCAAAGGTGAAAGAATAATGTAGGTTTCGGGTTATTTCATTTGAATATAGCAAAATACTCGAAGGCTATCCATCTGAGGTGAGGGATGCCTTCGTGGCGGATATTCTAAGGAAAACCTGTTCGTATACATATTGCATATGGCGAAAACCTCGAAAACGCTCATGCAGCCAACCCGTTCACCGGGATTCGAACCCTGGATCTAACTATCAGTTTTCAGTGATTTTTCCGCAGAATAATTTAGGAAACATAAGTGGCAGCATAAAGAGGAGACTTTTTGTGAATATTGCAAACAGAATGCCTATGTGTCTGAAGATTGGCAGTGATTATTTTTAAAACTGATGAATAACTAAATTTGTAAATGAAAAATATAATAACTAACTGTGCAAATTATTTCTGCAAAATTAAACGCATATTTGGAGCTCCCCTGTAACATTCATTGCAATGATGCTGGAAAAAAAATCTTGAAAAAATGAAATGCTTACAGTTGCTTTGTTTTGCTTTTGATTGATGCGATACCGAGTTCTTTTCAGTTATTGTTTCAAACTTTCCACTATAAGCCCTTCACTTCTAGTTCGACTCAAATCTGAAAAGAGAACTATATTCTAAAGGCGCAAAATTCGAATCTTACCAGTCTCGTTTTCAGCTATAAAATCCATTATTCAGTATCTCGAATGGGGAGACTGGTGTTAAGTACTTCGAAGGCACTCACTCTCGCTGTTCTCCGACACTTTTTATCCAATAAGGTCGAAGATGGAAAGACCCGACTTCTATTCTTTGTAAAAAGGGGGGAAATCTATGATCCCGTTATGTGCTTCCAGCTCGGAGAGAATTCCAGTCTAAAGTCTATTACGGGGGAACTATTTCCCTCCTCCAGGGTGAAGCATAGAAAATAAAATGGTACATCACTTGGGCTTCTGAAGGGAGTATTACCCAACAATTTATTTTGGGTTGAATTCAGTTGGTAGACCAGGCGATAAAAATAAAGTAAATAAATAAGGTGGAAAAGGGAGTAGAGTATCGATTTTGGTATTGCTTGAAGATTTATTTCTGTGACAGTAATGTTTACTTTCTCTTGCAGGTGATGCTGGTGGGTGATTCAGGTGTGGGCAAGACATGCCTCCTGGTCCGCTACAAAGATGGAGCTTTCTTATCCGGTGTTTTCATCTCCACTGTTGGAATCGACTATAGGGTGAGGCTTTGAGTCTGAATTCGTTTTATTGGAACTGTTCTTTCTGCGAAGCAAATAAATACTTTTTTATTCTATTCAACTGTTCTTTTCATTCGTCGCTCACTGCAAAAGTTTTATATGTAAATACGAGTTGCCGTTCGGGCTTCAATCCAAAATAATTTACTTTATCTCTTTATTAACCGCCTTGATTCTGTAAGATTTTACCAGACCTGATGAATATTCATTTTTTTTCATATCGGTAGATTTATTATAATTTTGAAAGCACTTTCTCTAAAATAACTAATTAAGGAATATTGGGATATGTATTATGAACTTAATTATTTAATAAGTCATTTTTCAGTAGTTATTTTTGTTCTTTTCCATCTATGAAAAGATGAGCAAAAGAATTCTTCATAAGAATATTAAAAATAACACTGCTTTATGGTCGTTAATTTTTAATTTTCTAGTAGCTGAAATGACAAACTAAATTTGGTCTTATTCCTTCTGTCAATGTCAAAAGATGTGTTTTATCATGTCGCAATGAATATTTACAACAGACGAGCGAACAAAAACGTTATATGCAGTAGAACATTTTTTGTTGCGCGCTTAAACACATGAAGACATTATTTCATCAACTATGCATCAAGAATATGTGTATCGTTTTAAGTAATGCTGTTTATTATTTTTTGGACAGTTACGTTAAATTTCTAGAAGCTAAAGTTTAGTTTTACGCTGTGCTTACTTTTCGTCTTGTCTTCCGTCACAACTGTGCTTTTAGTCGAGAATTTTGTGAAAATTTAGTTACTCGAGAATGTATAGTGTGGTTTCCTAACGACTTATATGTCCATCAAGAAGTACTCGTCGCATGGAAGATTTACCTTGCGCAAACTGATAAGTATTCGGTAGCGGAATGTTTAATTTAGAACTTGCGAAGTTAGATTTAGGGAATTCTAAGTATGTGCTTGATTAGGTGGTCTTGCTAGAAGGTAATTTCATGTTATTTCTTGTAAATAATTTTAAGCGGTACCGCAAGTTGATGTTCCAATAGCATTTTAATCATTCGTTATTTACATTTTCGTAATAACCACAATTTATTTACATTTTTGTAATAACACCTTTTTGCTTGCACAAACAAGCGAACGTTTACGAGTATTTGTTCAGAAATGCTATTGTGACAGAACTTGAATGTATTTTGCATTTGAAGCTTTCTTGCAGACGCTTTCAGATTTTCGTTAACTATATTTATATATTTATCTTCCGTACTGTTTTCTATAAACACTAAATTTCTAACTCGATCCGTATCTTCCGTATCGTTTTCGATATCCGTATCCGTGTCTTCGTATCATCCGTATTATTTTCGATAAACACTAAATTTATATTTCGAAAGTCAGCGAAACATCTTTAAACTATTATGCCTGTACCACCGTGCATAACATTAGGCGTAACATTTCTAAATCCGTATTTTGCCATTAATTCGTATAAAGGATCCGTGTATTTTTCTTGTTGATGCAAGGGTTTACCTCTTATCCATGTGAATTAAACGACTCTTTAAGAAGCTTCAGGGTTACTTTACTGAAACTCGTTCTTCTAAACATTCTAAACATTTTACAGCACTAAAGTTTGGGTGATCTTTGATTTTTGATGTGAGCTTAGAATGTATTCTAGACTCCAGCGCATTTTCAACAGTTCCACGCAACTTCTGTTGTTTTATTATATCAAAGATATTTAAACTTTCTATATCAAGAATTTTTTAGATATCTGGAAAACTTTTACCACATTTAAAAAGACGAATATTATCAAGTTTTTGACAGAATTGGCCGTTAATTTGTAGCGTCTTGTTATCTTCACTTCAGATATGGAACTATTAATATGGTATTTTGCTAAACAAGTAAGACATTCCAAATGCAGACGATAATTTTTGTGATGTACACTGCGCCAAAAAAAGAAGAAAGAAGGGATAGTTCCTATATCTCTCGTTCTACTGAGCCGATTGACGAAATTCAAATTGCGTTTTTCATGTCTTGAAAGCGCGACTTAAGATATGTATTAGATTTATACATAGCATTGTACAAATATAGGTATTTGGACACAAAATCGGACTTTTCCTGAGATGACATGGCAATTTTTTCCATATTTCGATTCTACGATTCAAATTATGCCAAACTCCCAAGTTTTGTAAAAATCGCTAGAGCAGTTTTTAAAAAATTAGCTCTCAAAACTTTAGCTCCTCAATGTAAATTCAATTTGGTATGTATTTATTAATATTTCTTTTCTTATGAAACTTATTTGATTCCTTTCTACACAGCTCGAAATTTCTGTCCATTCCAAATACAATTCAACCATTTTTTGTGATTTATTTTTGAAATTTGTATTTTTAAATAATTTTTATAAACTTTTCGAAAAACATTTTGAAGTAACGATGTGACTTTATTTCCGCTCATCCACAATGTAAAAAGGTAGGAACGATGTGACTTTTATTCCGCTCTTGTACAATGGAAGGGAAAGGAAAATAGGTTGCCATATATTAAGAAGTTCGCGAAGTGAATTATTCTTGGCTCAAGCTGAAAAAAATGCGCCAAGTTAAATGTTTGAATTTCTCCGTAAATTTCGCACAAAATTTTACAAAATTTAATATTTAGGCATAATTGGAGTCGTAGAATCGAAATATGGAAAAACATTGGTATGTTATTTCAGAAAAAGGTCCCATTTTGTGTCAAAATACCTATATTGGAGTAGAGCTATATGTAAATTAATTATCCTAAGTCCTGTGTATATCCTAAGTCGCGCTTTCGAGACATGGAAAACGCACTTTGAATTTCGTCAATCGGCCCAGTAAGAACATAGAGCTGTACCCCCTTTTTTTGTGCGGTGTACTTCCATTTAAAACAAAAATTTATACCAGGAAATATTGGCTGCAATTTCAACAAAACTTTGGAGTGTCCGAATTACTATGGGAGTTACTGATAATTTCTTTTTAAAAAATGTCGTATTTCATGCTAATAGTACTATACATTTACAATATATAAAATTATTGTAAAATGTTCCATTTACTGCCTTAGGGAAAAGTATAGCCGAAAAGAAAATAAAGAAAGGAACAAGAAATTAATACGAAATTTCCAATTTTAACTTGGATACGAGGATAGATTTCAAAGTATTGTACTTAAAAAGATTTTCTACTCAAACATCTTGTTTTCTATACTTTTTAAACATGTAATCACGTTTTCCGAAATTTTTCTTTTAATAAATAAATATCATTTTTTTCTTTCCAATCAACTTGATTTGCATTAAAAGTTTCCTTAAGATAACCTTATTCAAGACGTAAATTTAACTCGCAGTTATTTACTGAAACATACCAAAATCATGGCATAAAGTTTAAACGCACACTACTGGCAACGATAGGACATATTTATAAGCCTAATTAATTAAATAAAGTCTTAAAATTACCATTCGCGTTTACATATACAGCAGATGTATTAGAATTCCTGGATATTAAAACAGAGCCGCCATTTACAAATTTCCCAATTGTGGAATAAGATAATTCGTCAGTATATGCAGGTCGGCTGCATTATGAGTAAGAAAAGAATAAATGCAACGGATTATGTACTTATTATTAATCATTGTGGGTACATAATAATGCAAAAGCTTTTAGACATAATCGATGCGTATTTAATTCATTGAGTTTGTAAAATCTTTTAATAAGTGGCATTACATTGCAACATTCATCGCAGGTAACAAAGGGAGAACAAAACGAAATTCCGCGAAGGAACACAATTATGTCTTTTAAGACTTAACTTCATGAAGACTTTCTTGCACATAATATTTAACATATGTGTCACTTTGTTCTAAGTAGCCTTCTTCTACCTCCGAAATGAAGCATAATTCACAAATGCGGCCGCAGTAAATTCTCTGCTCATCTAGGTGTTCAGCGCCCTTATGGATGGCATTAATCTTCATAAATGGAGTGCGTAGATGTTATGGTCCTCTGGTTATGACGCTGATAAAGACTGTGGTCAGACTGCGTGTCCAAAAGAGCAGTTGATCAAAAAAGGCAGTGAACAAGTTAGTGTCAGATATTTCACGTTTAGTAATCGTGTAAAGGTATAAAACTATTGCTAGACTTAAGAACTATGAAGTTTTAACTTCGAAGAATATCTATGAACAGATGAAAGAAATAAATGCTAAATAAAATTCAATACGTGGGTGAAAAATTATTTGAAAGAAAAAATATTTGATTACAGCTGAATGTGATATATTTAGTGTTTAATAGTTATGCGAAGAAATACCGTGCAGTATAAAACTGTAGTCATACTTAACTTATCAGAAATGGAAATAAGAAATTGCAGTTAAAATGAAAGAAAAAAGTGTAAAAGAAATTTAGATTATAGATTAAAATCACCCAAAAAAAGTCTTTCTTTATTCCTACTGTGGTGCTTGGTTGCTTATTACACAATTTTATTTTTTAATCTGAGATAATGATTTTAAGGTCATGTGAATGAATTAAGATTCCAAGAGCACATTCGAAATAGTCAACAATTTTGAAAGATCACTTTATATATTTTCTTGTACAGTGGAACCAGCAGTTTCTATAAGTTTTGCAAAAGTTGCTTTGAACTTCTGTGTTTCGCTTGAAATAAAGGAGGACAATTTTTATAACCGTTTGATTGTGTTTTTAAATGTACAATAGTAGAACTTCAAGTCTCTGGAATTCACTACCCACCGGCCTACTTGGATATTACGGATACCGCGTGGATAAAGCTGGATTTTTTAAAAATTTTTTCTGTGCATCCAATGTGGAATAATAGTTAGTTAATATTCACATAGTTATCAACTACAGTGCAAGAGAAAAATATTTTCTTTCTTTGTGGATTATATTGTATTCGAGTAATAATTATTCAATCAAAATAACTAAAATCTTTCATTTATTTCCATGGCATGTTAACTAGTTTTTTTGGGGGAATTTTAGCTAACTAAAAGTATTAAAATCTTTATATCTGAGAAAAAAACTGCGATTTGATACTCAAGAACAAAATAAATGTAATAAATATTTCTCTCACAAACACATATACACACAAATAGCTGGGTAAATACAAATCCAAAACGTCATACACTCTCCCGATGTAGGCAAGAAATATAATATCCCACTCTGCTGACTTTCTCAAAAAAAAAAAAAGAGAGTGAGAGAGAGAGAAAGAAAAGAAAAAAAATCGACACACACTAAATAAATATCTGAATGCAGCTAAGTTATATGCTCTAAAAACAAAAGTTTCTTGCCTGAGAAGGCAATTGACATTACTTACTACTTTGTAATTCTTAACTTAGAATTTTATGTTTATCATATATCTAGAATATTCTTATAGCTTAGAATTTTATGTTATTTTATGTCTACCAAAGTCTTCAGGTGAGTTGTCGCTGCCACAAAAATAGTAGTCAATTTGAAAGCATGATGTTAATAAATGTCCATTAACTTTACATCAATTTAAAACTGTTTCAAAGGTAGGTATTTGTCTCCATTAAAATGATTTAAAATTCAGCTGATTAGGTTTTCATAGCTTATAAAAGGTGCTTAAATAAATTTCTTATATTAAATTTTTCAAAAGAATTGTAGGGGTTCCCTTATTTTGCATAAAAAAATTATTTTAAGTTTGATACCTTTCCTGAACTCCTCAACTTCCCCTCGCATTTCCTCGTCGGGATGTAAATTTAAAGTTAAGGAAATGAGTATTTAAACGGGTGAATCTCTGAGTTTATTCAGAGCGTGTTTTCGTTAACCAGCGCACATTTCGTTGCTTATTTCGCTGTTACGCTAGTAAACCCATTTCGAATATTCGTCACGCCTGTTGTGCTGGTATTTCATTCACGCCTATGCGAGAATTCACCAAGTTCACTGTAGGATCTACTTTAGTTTATGTGGAATAGAAGGGACAGATCTTACAGAATTTTCTTTTTATTTTCAATGGCGGGCACTAGCCGTTATAGGCGTTAGCCACTGCTAAAGCCCGAAGTTGCGGTCACTTTATTATGGAGGCACCTAATGGATGGGCCATCGTTGTCTCCTATGAATCGACAGATAATTTACATCTATGCCTTCTCTGGGATTCGAACTGGGGTCCTTCGGTACGTCAGGTCAGAGTCACTATCCACTAAATAGTTCAAAGTATAGAGCGTGATATTTTCATAAGCGTGATCACCATGTTTTGAGAGAAACGGTTCATTATTTGCTGAAAACATGAAATTACAAATTAAATTAGGTATTTTGAGGAATTTTTGTGGTCTTCTCTTCAGCTGCGTAAATCCAAATCCAAAATGTCATACACTCTCCCGATATCCCACTCTGCCGACTTCCACATGTTCTGAAAACTTCTTGCGGTAATTCCGTAACGTGGCTCAATATTTCATTATTTGAATCTTTGTTTGAAATTATTTGAAAACAAAATTTAATGATTACTTACATAAAAAAACACAAAGCCGTTCTATTAGTGATATTCTATACTACGCTACTGCTATGCCTGTCTTAAAACGTCTTGCTTCAGGTCGTCGATGAGCATCCACAACGGCTGCCAGTACTCTAACGCAGGCCAGAACGAACTATAGCCTCGGGCGGCATGCAGTCCGCCGCGCATTTTTGGGTAACCCGCGAGTAATAATTGTATTTTTTACACAGTTTAATTTTTCTGTCTTTTGATGGCTCTTTAAGTAAAGTATATTTGAATTTATAATACGTTTTGAAATTTTCAGCTTGTGAACTATTTTTATTTCCTTGTTCACACGAAAAGTGAACTTCGTGGCTCGTACTTAAGGTATATCGCTGTTAGTTCATAGATCTTTCAGTATGAATTTGTAGTATCATTAGGTTTTTTTTGAAGCAGAAGTGAAAAATATGCAATGCCCTCATCGGGACTCGAACCTGGAACTGTCGAATACGCGCCGAGTGTGCTACCGTTACACCACGAAGACATGCAGGACAGAGGGAGAAAAACTTTAGAAATTAATAATATATTAAGTGAATAGAAGAGAAACACATCAATGTGACAATCAAAATCGATGAAACAACCTTATATTTGGCGTACATTTATCAATTTTCAGCGATTTTGATATTAAGTGAATTATAATTTCAGATTACAAGTCTGCAACGGGAGATAAGAGATAGTTTAAGAGAACTAACTGCACAGTATAATTTTACAGTATTCTTAATTCAGACAAATTCAACAAATTTAAGTGTTTTGCTCGAAAAATATTGTTTATTTTTGGATCAATCTGTGTATGTGAACGAACATTTTGTATCCTAAGTCCCAATAAAAATATATTAGAATCATGCATTACTGATGATCATTTACAAGAAATTTCAAGAATTTTCACTACGAAACTAATACTTGAAATTAAAAAAAAAGATGGAAGGTGTGCATTTATTTTATTAAATTGTTAGTTGTTAGAAAGTTATGTATTTTTATACTGAAATGCACTTTTCATCATAGTAATTTATTTATAGCCGTTTTTTTAATCCCTAATGCTGTCCTCCGGCCAAAATATTTGTCTGGATGTGATCAAATGTCAAGTAAGAAACTGTTCTTGCGTTGTCTCTCGTTCGTAAATGGTTTGGATTAAACACGTTGTGAAAAATGCTTTAAAAATTGTGATCTTTAATCTTTATTATGTATCCCCAAAGAAAGAAAAATGCTCATATAATTCAAAAATCATACATAGTGTTACTTTCCTTGTGTATAATTTTTGAAGAAATGAACTATTTCGCCAAGAAAATGAAACATGTTTGTAGTGTGTTCTTTTTGTCATTGCGATTTTTTTTTAATTTCGCTGGGTAAAAGAGCCGTTGTTTTTAAATAACTTCATACAAAAAACATGTTGAAAATGCTTATAAATGAAAACATACTTTACGTAAATTAAAACAGACTTAATATATCAGCACAAAGATACTATGTTCGTTTAATGAAAACAAAATCTGCGACTAAGTTTTAAAAAAACTTTCAAAGTATCACATTTCTGTTAAAAGGCAGATATAATAATGTTTCTACATGTAAATATTTTGGTACTAATTACATTAAAGAATTGTTAATTGCGCTTTCAGCTGTTAATTATTTATCAAATGGAGATTTTTCTTTATTTAAAACTCGCTTCTTTCTGTATACTGTTATTATTTAAAAATTTATCTGGTCTCAAAAATAATTCTCCTGATTTCTTAGAAAAATGTCCTGAATTTAAATTTAGTAGGTTAGCTCCTCTTACTGTGTTTATGGAGGCTTAGGGCTCTGAAAATAAAATTTGTGAATCATTGGATTAGAGATTAAAAAAAATCCAGGACCGATTCACTGTCATATATATGAAAACAAAAATGATATGCCATTGTTTCACTTTTGTCTTTGATACATTTTTGTTGATGCCTTTCTTTCAATACTTACGCACTTACGCTGTATTTTAAATCCACATGAATTTTTAATAAGATCTCCACCCACGCAAAACTTTTGCATCTTTTCATTTTCGCTTCTGACTTAAAATCTTTTCTTGATGTTACGTTCTCTTGACATCTGTCTCAACTGCTTTTTATGGAATATATAAATATTCCCCCAAAATGGGTAAAGCAGGAGAATTCTAGGGCATATATTTATCTATCTTGGTTCGGAAGCTTATTCCAGCTGTTCAGGAAGCATCATGACAGCACTTCGAAGAAATAAATGGAAGTCACCTACACATTAGTCTATGGAAATCTATTTATGATGCAAGTCATGATGTTAAGAATAGAATCTGAATCTTTCTGTTTTCATTATTTATTGATTGTATTGGAAACTCCTGCTGTTGTGTATAAATTTGGTTTCCTTATGAAAGGAATGTGTATATTAATATACTCAACTAATGTACTTATATTTTTGTATATATCATTGGAGAGAAATTTACTTACAAAGGTAAATAATTAATAGGCGCCACAGGGTAAGAGCAAAAGCGGAACATATTCGTATATAGAATTTGTTAATTTTCCTAAGCAATATTTTGTCTTATTGAATTTTAATTTTCTTAATATGCCTAAACTTGCACCTAACGTTTTCTCCAAAAAATGCATGAGTATCTTGTAGAGACGTTAGGTATTTTTGAAAGCAGGAGAGATGAAAAATTAGCAATTTCCTCGCCGGGACTCGAACCACAGACCTCTCGATACGCGTCGAGTGTGCTGACCACTACACCACGGTGGCATGTCAAGAAGGCGGGAAAAATACCTTATATACTCTCGGTTTAAAGGGCGACTGGGGATTAGAGGGCCAAGTCTTGGGGTGGAGAATTATCATCCACCACCTCTTTTAATTCGGGCGCCACTGTAGAGACATTAGCTTATTTCGAAGCAGAAGTCATGAAAAATGAGCAATGCCCTCGCCGGGACTTGAACCACAGACCTCTCGAATACGCGTCGAGTTGCTGACCACTACACCACGAAAGTATGCCAAGAAGGCGGGAGAAATACCTTATAACCTAAATGAGATCTAAATGTGTCTTACAGAAAATACTATTTCCAAATATTACTGGGAACAAATGTCCGACTGAATCTTGTCTCTTATGAAACGTTGCTATATTTGCAAATATACTTTACTTGCTGTAGATCTTAAAGGTCTGGAAGTTTGATTTTAGTCGGTCCTCATTAAATTCTTTTTGGATTCACCTTTTCGCTTCCGGCACATGGAAGATAAAGTTCTTCCTTTGACTCGTGACATGGGTGCTTTGAACATCACTTTGTCCTCAAAATCTTTTTTATAATTAGCCTAGTTTACCAAAAAATAGTTTTATAAATTCTACTTTTGTCGAAATAATGAGATTCTTATATATTTATTTAAACTTTTTTTTCTGTGTCAGAATCCCTGATTTATATAATTAAAATGAAACTAAAAATAAATCAAATTTAATGTTACGAATAGTGATTATGCTTGCTCCTTAAAATTATTTATATAGACTTTAATGAAGCAAAACCGTAAGTTAAAAAATCAATGTATGTGTTATCCTATTTTCATTTTGCTAAACTCTAAATTATGCACTGATATGTGCTACACGCTTTACATTCGGAGAATAAACTGCTAAATAAGATTCATAACAGCCAGGTTAACACTCAGGATGTGAAGTTCAATTAAGTTATCTTCTTTTTAAATTTCATTTAAAACATTTCGTTTCAGACTTTCAAGTATTATATTGTGGATATCCTATGGTCACCTTTCATACGGTGGGTCTGCAAAGGAAAATCGAAGCGTATTGTAAATTCTACGTCGGAAGCGAAGAGTTATAAGATAGTTATCAAAAGTTTTACTAAGTACGTATCTAAGTTTTTAAAGATCTAGACTTCAGATTTTCGTTATGCATTAAATACTCCACCCTTTAAAAGTCTTTGAAATATTATCCCCCAAAAATTTAGTAAACTGGAAGTTAATATCACAAACAACACAAAAAATGCTTTTGTATGAAGGACTGTTGTAATGTCGGTAACTATAAGTGTATGGTAGAAAAAATGGAAAGCGTTCATATTAGGTGGTCGAGTATAAAACAACTAAGAAACGCTTACTAAAATACAATTTTTTTTAGATACATGAAATCACTGTGAACACAAAAAAGGTATTTCGGAAGATTTATGTGATACAGTTGTAAGGTTTATCCTAAGTTTATTAACAGTTATTTTAAGTTTTTTATCTTTCCTATCTTATTCTAATTTCAGCTTAAAATTTCCTGCCAGAATGTAAATTCAGAAACGCAGTTAATACAAATGAGAAAGAGTACTATTTAAGTCGTGACTTCACCGACTTCGAGAGAGAGAGTCTGATTCCCTGACTAGCGCGCCTTTGCCTTTTGGCTAGGTGTCTCTTAACTATTGCTACGCTCGGCCATACCTTAGGCCCTTGCTTGGCTTCGCCGATTGAATTAATACTTAGGGTCCAACTAATTAGATTCTGATAGCTTCACCTATACCTTTTAATAGTTTAGTTAAGCTAGTTTTAGTTTAAATTATTATTATTTTATGTTATAGCCCGAATGGAGGCTTTGTGTAAAGTTCCAAGTAGGAACTGATTGTAAATATACTGAAAAATAAAGGGTTATAAACCCTCTTTAAGTCTTACGTGTTTTGCTTACACGCTTAAGCCATTATTTGCTTGTTAGTGTTCGTGGGGTTCTAAGTTAGAGCTTTAGATTTAAATAGTAAAATCCCTTTAAATAGTAAAACCCCACACAGTATTAAAGCATGTTTTAATAATTAATCCTGATCTTTGATTAGTACTTTGTATAATTTTATTAATAGAGCGAAAAAAACGTTCAAGAGACATTGTGTAGTTTCGTATTATCAAATTTTCTCTTCCTGTTTTGAAACAGTCACTATATTCTTTGTACTGAAGCTGCTCGAATCAGAAGTCTTTGTATACCATGGCAGCATGTTTATGAAGTTTTCTTGTAGTTATGGTTTTATTTGAAATAAAAAAAGAATGGGATCTGCTTATAGTATAGTTTTGTATGTATGAAGAGAAGAAATTTGTGCAAGATAAAATTCCGATATCATTATTTACCATTATGGCTGTTTGAAGTACAGATGAATTTTCTGGAATGTACAATATTCTGCTTCAGAATACTGTTCTTACACTGTTGAAAGTAAATTCTTCTCTAAAATTGTTTTGTTAGTATAGGTCTGTTCAAAGTATATCGATGACACCATATAAATCATATGACATACATAATATCATGCCATCATATAAAGCTAATGCTTCAGTACAGGAATATGCTGTCAAAGAGAAAACTTCCCATCAAAACATAAATTTGCTGCAAAAATGTTTATCTATTAGAAAATCTCACATCATCCTGTCAGTCCTTTTAAAATAAACTAGCACGCTCGTTTCCTTATTTAAGTTATACCTTGGATTTATTTCTCAATCACGACTGCATCCAATGAGACTGTATCCATACTGTTTTCATGTTACACAAATAACAGTAACTTTTAATTATTGTTCCCATGCTGTCTTTAAGTGTGCGTAGAGAAAACAAGCGATACTATTCCTTTGAACAGTTTTCGGCAGAAGCGAAATATTATTGAAGGATCAAGGTACACATATTTAGGCACTTTATGAATTGGAAAACACTCAGCTTTCTATATAAGAGCAATATTTATTACATGTGAGGTTAATTTCCCGTTTCTCCTGACCATCTTAATTGCTCCAAATGAAGCAAAGATAGCTGTCAGGTGTGCAAACAGTTTTGATAGAATGATGCAATCACTTATATTGTTTCGCAGTCTTGAAGGTCTTATCAGGTAAAATATGACCCGATAAGATTGTATATTTGCTATATTGTATATTTTTTCCCACCAACAAAGGAATTTCAAACAACAACAAAAAAGTATTTTTCTCAGCGACATCGTAGACTTTTAGTATTTTAATAAAATTATGCTTGTTTATGTATGAATATGTGTTTGTTTGAATTGCTTTCAGATCATGCAGTATAAGACATCAGGACAAGGTCTGAATCACCCCCAATATATTGCCATTAATTACCCTTGAGAGATCAAGCAGTTCTTTGTTTCCAAATATCGATATCGCGATATCTGTCAGTCGTAAATTTCTAATGGGACCTGATTCATTTGCGCCCACTGCGGTGCGTAACTGGAATGCGACCCAAGGACCTTACAAAAAACAGGTGCCGTCAAATAGGCGATAAACATTACATTGTTTGTTTGTTTAAAATTCTAAATTATGCTGCTTTTTAAAAATTATTGGTGAATATTATAGCATAATTTCTATAAGGAGTTTTATTTAAATTATATTTCGTAATACATATACTGATAAAAACTTATAACATCTTAATAATTTTTATACATTTATTCTAATGTTAAAATTCTATTTAACTATAATAATTAATTGTGCTAGTATTAAGTTGTGATTATTTTTAAAATTCATTTCTAGTTCTGCATGACATTTTTTTATTTACTGTGATTTTAATTTGCTAGCCCAAAAGGGCGGTAGCCCAGAAATGCTATTAGTTTCGAAACAGCATTTTGCGCTGTCTCACTATAAATGTCCATTTCACTTTGCAAATTACTGTCACCAAATATTATCGTCCTATATTATATTTAAAGAAATTAAATAATAAAGAAGCTGCATGACTACATGTATGTTTCTCGCACTGTGAAAAAACGACGGTACCTAGAGCCATCAAATTTTCAATAATGTAATCTTCCACCCGTACATGGGCACCTGGACGGCCAAATTTGTTTGAACCCATATCGTATTTTGTAAAACTTTAACGAATTTGTGATTAACAAACTCAACGATTTCAAAGCGAGCAGCGGCAACAGTGTAGGAAAATAATATGTTTATCTCCAGCACGGAAATTCTAAATACATGCTGTTTTCAAGTATTTTGTGAAATTGCTGTTGAATTGAATTTTATGTGGTTTTCGTGCGAAGACCATGCTATTCAATAAATAAAGGTAACACACAAAAGTCCATTTCGGCGTAATATAAAATCTTCGGAGTGCTTCCAGATTTTTTTTCCCATTACACTCAGAAAACTTTATGTTCCGAATTACATGAATTATTAAAATAAATACTCATCTTATTATTATCTTGTAATGTAAACAATTAATGATTATATGATCAAATAAATGATCGTCTTGTAATGTTATAATAATTTTGAAAACCACTTCCTGAAAATGCTCATAAAAGTTTTAAAACAAATTATCAGATATTGTTTAATTTTACCTTATTTGTTTCAAAGAATCATTTACTATAAATCGTATTTAATATTTTTAATTTGTACGCAAAAGTAAGTTCATAAATTTTGTGTTTAGAGGTTTTACCGTTTCACCAAAGTAAAGATGTTTATACAAGAATTACGCGTGATAAAAATGTGCAAAATGCAGAAAAAGTGCTGTAGTGACATATAATAAATCTTAATTGAAAAAAGTGTAACTTTCACAATCTCATCACTTATGCAACATATCACATTTAACAATTAAAAACAGTTATGTGATACAAACGCCATGGGTTGCAGTGTTAAAGTAAACCAGATCGTCCCTACTCCTTGAGGACACGTGGGAGACGCGCGCTCCACCCACTGGATTAGTCTATCTCTTATAAGGTCCATGAATGCGAGCTGAGTTCGTTCATGACCATCAAACAGTTAATTATAAATCGGATACACTTTATCTATGTTTACCGTAAAAATGTATTTGCGTATACCTGCATGCAAAGCATTCTGAGAAGAAACTACATTTCATTAAAATTTATTCCTCAAATTACTATACGAGACTTTTTACTAATGAAGCAAAAACTGGAACTTACCACCCAACGGGTTCTGCATTGCTTATCAAGACATGCTGTAATTAGGTGTAGTAAATGAGAAGAGGGGATCTCTTAAATGAAAAGAATCAAGGATATTGGAAGGCATAGTTAAAATAATATGTTGCAATTCAAATGTGTGTGTATTTTTATAACGAGCCACACGCTGAACGTTTTATAGAACTTCTTTTAGAAAGTTCGATTCTCTTAATCATTTTGTTTAATTTATGTACAGGAGAGAAAATGTGTCTCACCTAGGTGTTAAATAAATCTAGCTGAAACTATTTTGGAAATCGTAATTAAAATAATGGAAATGTAATTAATGGCATGAATCATTGCATTACTTTTAATGCGGATAGTTTGTCTACATAATAAATGATTTGAAATTTTAATAACGTCACAAAATACATGGATATAAAAAATAAGGTCCATGGCGTTTTGAAAATGAATCAAATGACTTTCCTTGCAATTTAGAATATAAAAACTGAATATTTTAACGCATTTGTTGAACACAAGTGTCTACTGTTAATATAAAGTGTTCAAAATCGTGTTTTAAATTATGAATTATTTTAACTAACGTCATTCAGGATGGCATTATTTGTAATATAATGAAAGGTACCACGCATGGAAGTAAGTAATCAATATGTGAAATTAATTCTCGATGCAAAGCCCTTCAATAAAATGCGTAAAATAAATTCATTTTTCACATTATTTTTAACATTAATAGCAAGAGAAGTTCGGTTAAATCTATTAAATAAAACTGACTTCCTAAATTAAAATTTTTAAGCAGTGAAAAAAAATAAGAGTAAACCTTTGTTGATGCCTTTGCTTCGGCATTCTTGGTGGTACAAAACTTCTTGTCAATTCATTGTTTCTTTTTGTTCATATTTCTTAAATTACGCTTTTATTATTATAAATTAATTGCGTTCACATCAGTATACAAGAAACACTACTCACCTGAAAATTTATCAGTGACAAGATATTCTTCTAGTAGAAGGAACAGAACTAAAGAAATGGCCGCGAAAATCATCAAAACAAAAAACGTATGGTCAGTCTCTCGTGTTTACATTAGATACGGTAGAATGTTTATGCATTTATTATAGAATGTAGCTGCATTGTCAAAGTCATTAGCTGGCTTCTTATAATGTCTTCTGAACGCTTTTTGATTAAGTTGACCTCATACTTTTGCTCATAGCTTCAATAGCTGGATTTGAAGTGGAACGCGTCTTAACCATATGGTAGACAGATAGCCCAAATCTACAGTAAAACAATAGTGAAGATCTCCCTTACATCTTCAGAGATTCTACAGCTGTTTAGTCGGAAGCCAATGAGAAATCGGATGCACTTCCAAATCTACGTTTCAGTTGATTCTCTTTATCCGCGGTCCATCAGGTTATCTTATCTGACAACCAGTTCCTGACAATTTTTTATGAATGTTCACACGACATCTTTTCCAAATTTGGATTTAAATATCGCATGTGCATATTTATTTTTTGTTTTTACGAAATGGAACCTTTAAATTTACTTATTAAATGTATGTAATATTTTATAAAGTTCTGAGTTCTCGTTTGGCATTGTAATGTTTTACACAAATCAAAATCTCTGCTTGCGAAATTCTGTCGCTACCGATAATTTATATATTTATTTCGTCTAACAGAAAGTATAAAAATCGAAATCAAACACGTGTTTATCTTGATGATTTGTATTGAAAATATCTATGTGTCTGAATCCCGATACTCTTCTTGTTTATCAAAGAATACATATTTGTTCCGTTGATGGTAAGTATTCATTTGTGCGTCAAGAAGGAAATGAATGTGCATTACACGAAAATAATCATCAGTATGGCCATTAATGGACATAGCCAGAGATAGAGGTAGTGTATTTAGGAAATGTGAAAGAAGAAAACCTTTTCAATCTTCATTATTATAAAAATGTCAAGAGATAACAAGAGGATACTGCAATGGTTAGTTTGCAATTCTTATCATAAATGTAGATGCTATAATTCAGTATGGCTGTGTTGAATTGTTAACTCTTAAAATTTAGCATTAAAAAAGTACTTTCATGTTATATTATGATTAATTATTTCATGTTGTTTATAAGATTTATGTTTATGTTATATTCGTTTATTCGCTTCTAGAAAAATAAGAAAAACTGAGATGCATTTTTTTAGTTTTTCCTGTTTTAATATATTATATGAAAGAAATGTTTGACGTTTGTAAGTTTAAGAAAAAATTGAAACATTCCCTTACCTGAACAAACGCACAGCTAAATGAAACAAAATAATTTGAAATTCTTCTTTAAAGTATATTTTAAAGAAATTCTAAAACTTATTTTTAAAAACTATTTCCTTTAGAAAGTAAATATAGAATAATATCGAGGAAACTAACTTCCAAAACATAAGTAGCTAAATTAAATAAATACAAATGCCGCAATACAAATAGTGATCATCCCCTCAAATTTGTGTACATCCACGGCAATATTTTGAAACTGCTGATAATAATAGTTAAAAGTTTGGTAATAAAGAATATTGTTATTGAAATTCCTGCATTTCCGAGAGCTGAGGATAACAGTATAACATCTTTTTGAGCATACCATATATGTGCGCAAAATATCTGGATAAGAACTGCTGCAAAGCAATCTTTTTAAAGTCTGCTATGGCTTATTGGAAGAAGATACTAACTGTCATGTAGCTAGGTGATAGCATACCATAGCCGATTTATTGTAGCAATCTTGTTTTGCCGAGTATATAGTCAAAGTTATCAATCATCGATGGCAATTGTAGCTTTTACTTGATGTATTTCTAAGGTAGTATTAGGAATCCTGACGTTTATCTTACCGTTTGTGAGGGCTATCTTACGTTTAAAATACGGCTACTTCCATTTCCTTTGACCAGTTTCTAGTGTGCCAGTAATTTCTTTTACTGTATGAGATGACTGTTAAACGATGTTTGGCAACCATAGTGTAAAATTTTGCTATCGCAAAATGACTTTAATTGCTTATTCAAGCATGAACAAAAAAATGGCTTACTCAAGCGCGAACAAACAACTTTTAAACAGAGTTTTTATGAACTAGGCACCTGTTTTATTTAAAAGTTTCGCTTTCGTTTTTTTCAGTGTACCGATTCTATGTTACGTTTTCTTAAAGTTATTGTAACTTTTAATGTTTTTCTTTAATTCACGGAAATAAATTTGCATTAGGCCTCTGTTGATTATGTATCATGGATCTGCCAATTGAGTTTTTGACAAATAAGCATTTTGACAATCAGTTGCGTTACGAAAACAAAATTTGAGTTACGTGAAACTGTCAGAATGTTTTGGCTACTTTTCTGTTATTAGTCCAAAGGAGCTTTGTCCCTGAAGAACTATTTGTTTTCGTTTTACGATTTTGCGTTGGAAACACTAAAAGTCTGGATCACTTTTCAAACTGTTGCCACTAAATCTTGCAGCCCTGTATTTTATTTAAAGAAATTAAACAATGAAGAATCTGCATAAATGTATGTATATTTCTCCAAATGTGATAAAACAACGATACCTAGAGCCATCCAGTTTTGAACAACGTACATTTCCACGCGAATATGTGCATCTGGAAGCCCACATTTGGAATTTGGAATTTGTTTTATTATCTATTTCATATTTCATATAATTTTAACGAATTTTTGAACAAACTCAGAGAAACTATAAAAGCGAGCAATGGCAATATTCTACCGAGGAAAAAAACCCTTTTTATATAAAGCGCGCGGAACTGTGTATTAAAAATTCTAAAGATAGACTCATTTTAAAATTATTTTGCGATATTGCTGTTGAACTGAATTTTATAGTTTAAGTGCAAAGAACATGATATTTAATAAATAAAGGTAACACACAAAACGTTAACAAACGCCTGTTTGAACGTAATTTAAAATCTGAAACTTTTCAGATTTTTTTTTAAACCAGACAGTCTTATGCACGTATTCAATTTGTGCCCCGTATAAAGTCGCCCATCAGAAGGGGCATCATTCCAAGCAGGTATATAAAGTTTACAATAAATTTCATTGTAGATTGTTAATAAAGATGAAATACTTTATTATGAAAATTGCATGAGCAGAGGCTGATTAATGGGCAGGCCTCATTATCTTCTGTGGAGCACCAAACGCATCAAGAATTAATTTAAATACGCTGCTTTTTTCTTGATATTCTTGATATTACCAACAGCCAACAAACCCGGCGAAACCCAACACGCATTCGGCCTCTATAGAAAAGGTTCCAGGCTCTAGATGTTTAATGTGTTAGGACATCACTTGGTAGTGAAATCGCTGATTTATTATTCACTTTTATCTGTAACTGTGTATATCAGGCGAAACAACGTTAGAGGCTTCCTGTATCCGGGACACGTTAAAACACACACTAGCACTTTGCGTGATTTGGCTGGACCTTCCCCCTCCAAAAAAAAAAAGAAACATGACGTTCTTAGTCTTTTTATTTCAGCAACTGATAAAAAAGGAACAAACAGCTGAAATATTTGATTAATGGCTACAAATATAAAATAAATGGAATTTTAGTTGTAAAAAACGGATTTTAATGAATTTACGTATAAAGGATATTCGTATATTTTGTTGACCAATTTACTGCATAAAAATGAAACAGAAAAGTAAATTACAACGTACAAGTTTCGACTGATCCTGTTTATTTAGTCCGAGATGGTATTGCCAAGTGTCACACTTGACAAACCGATTATTCCATTCAAATAACGAGAAGTAGGCCTCTCATTAGATTTCTTTCCTTCTTTCTGCGATTGTAGAAGCAATCATATAAAGAAAATAATAAAAGACTAGTACTATCTTTTGGTTATTATTCCCATAACCAGGTTAATGCTTCATATTCCTGTAAATTAATAGTAAATATATCCCAGTTGTTGTAAACACGTAAAAACTCAAACTACTTTTAAACAAGTAAAACAGACAAAACAAAACCTTTATTTGGTGCAGATTTTGAGTTAAACTCTGTCGATTTTGAAGGCGAATAGCACAGGTCCCTCTTTCTCGGGAGAAAAATTGCTCCTGAAGAAATTTATATAAAATAAATTCAAAATAGCTACCGCTAATATTTTATAAATTGTTGTTTTTGTACATAATCTGTGAAAACATAATTGGTAATATCATGTCATTTTTGCCACTTCGTATTTCTGTACACAGTATTTTGATTTAATATTAACTATAGCATTTATCTTTATTATCAATGCTTTTTTAAAATTTTCTATAGGATTATGTGTTCTATTTGAATGTTTTAGTGCATAATTTTGTTGTCCATAGTTATCCTGAATTTTTCCTCCGCCATTCACTAGTGTGGTGTTTTATGTTTTCTACTTTTAATACTGCCTTTTTGCAGTTTATCAGCTGGAATTCTGTCTCAGAGCCATCGATTTGTATCTTCCTACTTAAATATTATTTTTTGAGAGAGTAACTGCCCATTCGGACTGCAGGCTTGGGTATTTATAATTCATCAGTATTAGTGGGTAACAGATTGAACTTGTAATTTCTTGCTCGATCGTAGTTCTTAATCGCACCTTTCGGCAGTGTTCATAACGTGAAACATTCCATTACTACATCAGATCTAACAATTTTATAGCTATTTTAGTGAGTTGGCACTTATCAAGTAAAGCACTAGTTTTGATTTCGTGAGCAATATAGATTCTAGTGGTTGTTAAAAGGTTAGAAGAATGCCTTTTTTTCTAAAACCTGACGGATTTAAGTTAAAATAAGTTCTCACATTCTTTTAGACGATGGCATGACATGCAAAGCAGCGATAGGCTTGAGGTTGGTTAGTCTTAGGCGAAAATAGCTCGATGGTTATGATTGTCTTGAATAAGTCTATTCAGGTTGTTGCAACAATTTCAGATTATGAAAACCACCATCAGGAGGCCCGCATAAGAGCAGTGGCAGTTGCAAAGAATCGATAACTGGCATTAAATATGGGGACGAGTTCAGGAAGTAAATTTTGTTTTGTAAAAGAAAAGCCCACAACGGCGTTTTCAGTCCAGTTTTATTTTGACGCTAAAGGTAATTGCTTAAGCGATTTTTCTACATAGTTTCCACCGATGATGAGATATTCGTTGTAGCAGGTCTGCAAAGAAAGTTTCCGCCAGTAATGGCAGCCCTTCACAGCATTTTGTTTGTGTGTGTGTGTGTGTTGTTCTTGTTTTGAAATCTGTGACATCCAATTTGACGCTTCATATGCAGAAACAAATTGTAATCAGACGGTGCTAGATCTGGGCTGTTGGGTGGGATGATCGAACTTTGCCAACCGATTCCTCAATTTGCCTTTGTATGAATCCATTAGCATAATCATGAAAGAAGACAATTCTTTGTCCAAACATTCATCTCCCTTTGTTTTGAATTGTATGCCGAAATTTTACAAAGCTTTACTGCATCGCGAAGCATTGGTGGTTTCATCTCCAGGTAGAAATTCAACAAGCTTTTTATCCGAAAACACGAGCCACATGCTGTTTTAGGTTGACATTAATGCTTTGAAGTTTTGCCCTTATATAGATCCTATTTTGCATCCACTCCATTAACTGTTGTTTCAATTATGATGTTATGTGGCGAACCCGAGTTTCATCATCAATCACTAATTAGTTTAAAAACGTGTCTGTCTTATCACTGTGTCGGCTAAGAAACACAAAATACTGTCAACTGGTTTGGCTTTGTGGAGATTTTTGGTGCACTGCATGCGCACAACTTACGGTAAACTAAGCCACAAGAAAATTTTTATTTAAAACAGTTCATAAATTTCTCAGAAAGTGCTGAGAGTGTAAAGCATCTGTTCTGTCGAAGGTTTTCATCACCTTCCCTTACTAAACCCTCTCGTAAATGCATGAGAGCATAGAGACATGGTTGTTCGAGAACTTTATCAAGACATTACTGCTACGTGTGGAACGATATTTTCCATGCAAATCTTGAACAGATATCTAGCAAAGTAGGACATTTACATGCAGCAATCAGCAGTATATGTGCCTTTAACAGACTGCAGAAGACAACTCATCTATTGCGAAATGAAGCACACCATTCTTGGGCGCAGCAAATTCCGTTTCAGTGATGAATCGAGATTCCGTATAGAGATTCTCAATTAGGATTTATCTGAAGGGATCTGTGGACCGTTACTTTTCCTCCATCGTAAGGGCAATTTATTACTTTGATGGAAGGGAAATTCTTGTCTGAAAAGGCATCAGGCTAAATGTTCGCCATGTCTTCCATCCACATTGATTCTTGAACTTTAATAAAGTTTTTCTAGGGAGCTGTTGGAAAGGATTTTATTTTTATCAAGAATAATGTGAGGCAAAGTAGAATTCAAATGCTTGACGATTTTATTAGAAGAAGGAAGTATTCATCACAGAAATTGTCACTAAATTCTATTTAGTGGTGACAATAGCAGAACATTTGCGTGGAATCAAAATAGCACAAATAAAGGGATTGCTCATTAATTAGGGGATAATTTAAAAAATGATATTTTCGTAATTTGTAAAGGCATTAGAAACTTTCATAATTTTTTTAAAAATCAAAAATACTCATCTCTAGCTATTGATATAATTATGGATGTGAGTCGTACGAGAAATACCTAATATTATCGGATATTTTTGTCATATTAAAGTTAGAAATTGTCGCTAGGTTTCGCTTTACAATAGCAGGACATTTGCAGAGCATCAAAACATCACACAAAAATATTTTCTCATTATTCAGAGACGACAGCATACAGAATGAAATAAATCATTTACGTAGTTTCAAATTTTTGCCAAAGAACAGGATTGCATATTTATTTAATGCTGCTTCTGAGGGCAGGTGTTTTTCAAACCTTAAATTAAAAGAAAATTATTTGAGATAAAAATATCAGAATGACTTTGTGATTTGCGAATGATATCAACAAGAAATGATGTTCAGAATACTTAAGATATAAAAAATCTCATTAACAATTTTGTAGCAACTAAAACTACGAGAACAAAAATATAATCAACGACAGATCATATAAATGAGTCTAAAATGTTTTAGAATTGTTCTTAAATTATTTTTAAAAAAATTTTTAAGATCGTTTATTACTTCCTAATGCGAAACAGAGGAAGTATTGTAACCTCGAAAAATTTCGGGTATCATATTTCAACGAAAATATCCATTTTGACCATTATCGAATACAATTTAACGATATTAGGCAGCGTGACATCTGTACGTAAGAACAGAACAAAGGACTCTTTTACTCAAAACATATTACAAAAAAGATTTAAAGTGGATTCAGAAGAGATTTTCTTAATGACGTCTCTACATAACGTAGGTACGTATGTATGTATCTCGCATAACTGAAAAACGAGCTGCCACAGAACGTTGAAATTTTGTATATAGGACTGCTATAACATGTACTAGATATGCACCTCTCTTTTTGGTTGCAATCGGCCGTGCCAAAACTATATATATATATAAAATAATAGTACAATTTTTTAAGGTCTAATATAATCATAGCTTGTATTTTCGCGCATTAAGCTACTGAAAAACATCAGTACAGACATAAAGTAAGAAATTTAGATCTATCAATTTTACAAAGACTAAAATTTGAAATTCATAAGTAATAAATAATTAAATTCTTTTTTGCATTTATTGGATATCAGGAAATTTATTACTTTTGAATTTCAAATTTTGTTTTTTGTAATTTCTTACTTTATATGTATATAAAGTGGTTGTATATATATATATATATATATGAACACAATATGTGTGTGTGTGTGTGTGTGTGTGTGTGTATATATATACACAACTACTCTGTTACTCAGCTTCCTGAGCTCAGTTTATTTTATTCTTATATGTTGGTAAATTGAGTATGTTTTGCTTTAAAATGCTTTAAAAATGATTGAATTACGTTTTTCTTATCTTCCGGTTAAAGTTTTTATGCCTTTAGTTAATCTGCAAGCAATGGTTAAAGTCGATTAAGCGTAGCTGAGCCTAATGTTTTACCATAGCAGCCATAGTTGTTTAGATTTTAACGTTAGCAGAATAGTGGATAAGTATTTCTGCACCTTCAGTGTCTTTTTGCCGCATGGGAGCAAAAGGAAACTTTTAATGAAAAATCTGCCTTCTTTTCTCTCTGGCCGATTTGCTTGTTTTTGCGTAGAAAGTGTCATTTTAATGGTAAAAATTGTTTTTCTTTAAATTGTTTTAACTGTATTTGGAGTTTTATGTTTTTCTATATCTTTTAATTCTTAATGAAGATATTTTGAGTTTTTATGTATTTTTGCCTTGCCGCGATGTGAGAAATGAATTAACTGAATTAGTTCTTTATGAAATTCGAGGAAACAAGTTTAAATGAAATGCAGCAAAACATGCGTGTAATTTAATATTCGGTGCAAGCAAGTCATGTGGTGTACACATCAGATTTTTTTATTCATAAACGGGAAACAGCTTATACTTAGTGTGTTAAATGAAGCGAAATTCGTTGAAATTAATTTCATTTTAATTTCTAAATTACTATAATTTATGAGGTCGCTGAAATACGACTTTGCACAAAGGCACCTCTTATTGGCAGTGTGGCTCTGATTAAAGTCATTTTTATAGGCTGAAGCAGAATTTATGGAACTTAAATAAAGAAAGATCCAACAAGTCATTTATTCTTATGTTCGCTTTTCAAGTTGTGTCTAAGACGCTTTGAATATTTTTCTGAGATTTCAATACAGGTAGAGTTTATCATTTTTGCTATCTTCAGTCTGTTTCTTAAATTTCATTTCTTTCAGTTTGTTCCCAGTGTACAGTTTAAAATTATATGAAGAAAGAACTTAAACTGGTGCAACTTTTATACATTCGTAATCTATCAGTCTAAAATTTACCGTAATTGTAGGTATTATTAGGCTATATAGTTAATTACTATGTTTTTATGGTCTTCTTTTGTCTTAAACGGCAAAATAAAGTTTTGAGTGTTTCCTTTTTGGAAAACTTTTGAAATTATCTGAAGTTCTGGTCAATCATTAAGTGCAACACATTCAAAATTATCATTATTATTTTGTTATTTACGAAGCAATGATGTATTTGAAACTAGGTTCATCAAAAACATGTGCCTTTTCCTACATTGAAAGTATTATGATTATTATAAAAATATTTCGGAATGTGAAAACAGATTTCCAGTTTTATCAATATTTCCGGACATTTCCAGCAACATTTTAAACCGAAATTAATTCCCTTCACCGCCTTCGAGAATCTTTCAACACGTTTCCTAAAACATGTAAAAATATAAAAAATTCAGAACTTATTTCTCACTTCAGTTTCCATCCTAAATGACATCTTTGTGATGAAATTTCAATCTTGAATTCCGTCGGTGCCTGAAGTTTCTTAATCTGTTCTTCTCCCCACTAAACTCTCTCTAGACATAAAAGCCTTCCGAAGGAATAGGAAATTGAATTTAAGATTTCGACTGATCTTGTTCCCTCATCGACTGTGACAGACAAGAAAATTCAGTTAGTGAAGAAGATCTAAACTCTCTTTGAGGTCTCTGGAATGAATTTTAAGGGATATCATTGGTTGCTTCCTAGTCGGATA
The DNA here is from genome assembly GCA_000611955.2 of Stegodyphus mimosarum. Taxonomy (NCBI): domain Eukaryota; kingdom Metazoa; phylum Arthropoda; class Arachnida; order Araneae; family Eresidae; genus Stegodyphus; species Stegodyphus mimosarum. The sequence continues at coordinate 553,596 of KK120453.1, forward strand.
AAAGACCCAGAAGTTAAATATTGATTTACGCTGTGATCTCATTAGAAAGCAGATGCAGACAGAGCTCTGATATTTCAGCTGTGAATGTGCTCTCCTCTTTCATGTCAGTGTACATTTAATTGTGGGAGCTTTTTATGCTTATTCATCTTATGCTCAGAGTCCGCTGCATTTCGTAATATCAGTGGTATGTGTCAGGTGATTGTTTCGTAGCTATTTAGAGATGGGTAAGTTCTAAGTTAAACTATTTAACTTCATAGTGGAATGTAGAGGTGTAAATTTAAGTTGCCAATGTAAACTTTGGAGAAATAACATGCTTCACGCTTAGATTTGAATCAAAGTGAATAAAATTAAGTTTTGCTTCTTGCCAGTGCTGTGAATTCTCTTCATTTTTTCTTCAACTTAAGTGATGTAATACGATAAACGCCAATTATTCGAATTTAAGTGAATTAAAATTATTTCAAATATGTAACAATTCTGATGGAATCGAAATCCCTAGACATTTCAGATTTTAAAAAAATTATATTGCGTGTATTCATCAACCACAGTATCAATTTTAAGCCTCCACTTACGCTTTAAAGAATTAAATATTACTCAAGCGGTAAAATAAAGAAGGGAAGCAACTTTTAGATTGGCGTAGGTTTTTTATAAAGCTCTATTGATTTCGAAGGCGATTGAATTACATCCATTTCCTTAAGAAATTCGGGGGGGGGAGAAGCCTAGTAAACCGGAGAGGTCAAATAAACTAAGCACCTATTAGACAGGGAGAAGAAATCAAAAATAAATTTGTCTTCTGAATCGGTTTTTTTACTCGATAGATGATGTTTAATAGATGATTCATTCTGACTTTATCACAGCTGCTTATGCGGTTTTAAACCTATCTATCGAGAATGGAAGAGTCGAGAAACTGAAGAACCCTCTCCAGTTTCTTTTTCCCCCTCCATCAGGAACAGATTTACTGTGCTAGTCGATAAAGATTTTATATAAAATGCTTGCCAATTTAAGCTTGCTCTCAAGCTTATTATTTAAGGTTACTTTACATCTTACGTTGGCATGTTTCCCATTCGTATAGATTATGCAAGGTATTTCAAAATGATTACGCGCGCTGGTATCTCTCAAACTTAGGTGATTGCTTCAATTTTAAAAATGAACCGTTAAGAAAAGGATTCCATACTAAGACACCTTTGGTCACGCGATATCTCTTGTAATAAAAGTACAAATGCTCGAGATCCGTAATAAAGTATACCTTAGTAAAAATTTGCGAAAATTAAATTTTCATGCGATCTCACTAGAAAGAAAGTTCAAGGTGCTTCCTTCCTTCTGATCTTGTTAAGACCTTGGGATGAAGGGAGGAGAGAAGAATTTCTTTAATATGAAAAAATTTACTTTTAAAACACAATATTAAAAGATATTTTCACCCTCCTTCCAGCATTCCTTCGTGGTGTAACGGTAGCACGCTCGGCGCATATTCGAGATGTCCAGCGAGTCCCGACGAGGGCAATGCCTATTTTTCACGTAAGCTGCATAAAAAAGTCCTAATGCCTCTACAGTGGCATCCGGACTAAAAGGTGGTGGACATTAATTCGTCACCACCAGGATTTAACAATTGGGGTTCCTAATTCCCAGTAGCCCTTTAAAAGAGGGAGTATATAAGGTATTTTCTCCCTCCTTCCAACATGCCTTCGTGGTTAGCGGTAGCACACGCGGCGCCTATTCGAGAGGTTCGAGTCCCGGCGAGGGCATTTCTCATTTTCAGGTCTCCTGCTTTAAAAAGAAAAAGAAAAAAAAGCCTTATGACTCTACAATATAAGAAACAATTTTTTTTACTCAATGAACCATTTTCAATCTATGCTAAGAAGGGCAAAATGCTGATTTCAAGAGGTCGTATGGAAACAATTTCATTAAATACGAAATTTCAATTTTTAACGTTCGATAAATTTCAAACTTGTGTTTCTTTAAGAAAAGGGGGGCTGTTATGAATGGTATGTCTTAGAAAGTCTACATTTACAAGTTTAACGTGAGCGTAACACGTTTAAAAGCCTAACGTGTTTACAGGAATAGTTGCACTCTGTCACAAATATTTTTAATTAATGATTCATTGGGTAACGTGTGTGATCGTGTTTTTATATAACTCGGCTCGGCGTGTGACGAAGATTTTTCCTTGCATTTGACTAATACTATTCGTTGATATATGTTTCTTCAGAAGTGGGATAAAAGATTTGGCTTTTATCCCACTTCTGAACTAAAAGGTATCACGCAGATCAAAACTACACGAATCTTTAAGACCCTATTGTAAAATTTAATTTTTAGAAGTGAGGCTATTGATCTGAAACTATTCGTTCAAGTAATATAGTCACGCAATCTTTTCTAAATTACATATATAATAAATATTAAAAAAGTTCCCTATCATACTTATATTTGTGATACATATACTGCACGCTCAACTAACGAAAAACGTGCATTTTTTGCCGATTTGTTGCACAAAGTTACTTAATTCACTATTCAATTTTGTCAAATTTCGAATGTAAACAAATAACGGCCTCGTTAGGCTTCGTACCACCTAAGCATTTAAATTGCTGATACTTCTACTGCTGTTGCATGCAAATTAACTAAAGGCATAAAAACATTAACTGGAACATAAGAAAAACGTAATTCAATCAGTTTTAAAACAAAAAATGCACAATTTACCAGCATGTAAATTGAAAAAACTGAGCTACCCGAGCTGGGAAACAGAGTAACAGAGAGTTATATCGTTTGTTGCGGCCGATTGCAACCAAAAGGGAGGTGCAAAACTACATGTTATAGCAGTTCCATACACAACATTTCAACGTTCTACTCGTTTTTGAGTTCTGTGAGATATATATATACACGTACGTACGTATTTGTTTTTACTTGGCGCCTGTATGTATTAGGTCTGACATATTATGCACATATGTATTTTTAGTTTTATGTATTTTGCGTTTTTTTACATACGGAGATATTTTTGTAATTCAGAAATGGCGTCTTCAGAAGGGATTTGTTTCGAGATTTAGGAGTGACGTCAGTTTTCCTCACGTAACGAAAGTACGTATAGACGCCACGAAAACGTCTGGTCATACAGATGTCACGAAAACATCATTTCTGAATCTATTTTAAAATCCGTTTTTGGAAAAAGAGACCTTTACTCTGTCCGTACGTACAGATTTCACACAAAAGCATCGTGCAAATGAATTCGAAAGCGGTCAAAGTACATATTTTCATTGAAATATGATGCCCGAATCCGAGATTACCATACTTCCTTTGCTTCGTACAAAGAAACAAAATGAAAAAATAAAACACATCAACTGTTCCACAGACTTTCCTTGTTAATCAACTTTCTTAGTAAAACCTCCTAATTTAAAATTGTTCTAAACTTAAAAATCAGTTCTTTTCGAAGCGATTATCTCAATGTTTGCTCAATGATATTCATCATGATCTCCTAAAAGACATAGGCCTATGTCTGTCGTTGATTAGCTCTTGCTTTTTTCCCTGAATAAAACTGATATAAAGAGATGACATATTGCTACAGTTTTACTTACTTTTACTACCTTTCTTTAGTTCCCTGCTCCACTTTTTTTTGTGTGTGTGCATTTATGCGTGTTTCTTGCTATTCCTACTACTACGTTCTCTCAGTAGAAATTCAAAAAATAATGGTTCGCAGTCTTTGATGCTGGTTTAATTCTCGAACGAAAAAGATATAATAAAGTACCATAGTTTACTTATAGTTGAAATTATTCTTCTTTCTGTTACGCGAAAATAGTGAAGCAACTCAAAAAGAACGTGTCGAAGAACATAATGTAAACTGACAATATATGATGAAAATGCGAGCCAGAAGAATAAAATGACTAAAGGAAAGATATAAGACTCTCTCGTTATAGATCAAAAATGCATAGAATTATTATTCATGTTACTTTCTAAAAATTGCAGACATAACCATGAAATCTGTTTATTTTAAAAAATGTTTATCAAAGCTATTTCTAGGTTTTCATTGTTTATGGAACATAATAACTGCAAACCTTCGTGATGCAATTTATTTACAAAGTTGAATGTTTTACGAGGATTCTTTACTGGGTTGCTTTATTCAGAAATACTTATTTCAAATAGTTACACATGATTCAAACTACAGTCTAAAAACGGTTTGTTATTAAAAATTTAACTTATAATTTTAGTAAGAAACCAATAACCTGGTAAAGTATGTAAAGCAAGGAATTCTATTTGGGCTAAATAATATTTTTCTCAGTATTTATAAGATTTATTAGATTTTTTAGAGTAGAAAACATGAAAAAAAGCCTGTATCCTGGCCGAATTTCAACTATGGATCTTCTAATGACTAGCTGGACATGCTGTTTACAACCGGAGAGAAAGAGTTACTAGAATCAGTAGAATTGCATACTTCATTAAGATTTTAGAGAAAAAGAATCGAAAAATGAATTTAGGAGATTTGAGATAGGGTTTTTCCTGTGCTCTTAACTAAACAAATCTGATCCAGACTCCGGAGTAAATAGTTACTCAAGTGATACATATGTATATGTTGTTTGTGTGGGGGGACTGAGGGATATATTTTTCATTACTTTAAAGCAATGCAATGGAATAAAAATGTTACATAGGCAGCAACAGCCTGACAATAACCATGACAGAACAGAAAAAGATTCTCCTTAACAGTACACAATGACCATTCCTTCTCAATATACGAAGGATACGCAAAATTATCTCTAACACAGCATTTCATACATTAAGAGGAGTAATGGCGTTGCACAACAAAGCCCAAGTTGAAGCAACGAGAGCCCAAGCCCTAAAACTTAATATCTCTTAATATCTTCGGTAACAATTTCAAACTAACCATCTGTGAAATTTTGGTTTCATATGTCAACTGTTCCTTAGCTGAAACGAAAATCTACATCCTATCACCACCAAGAGTTTAATAACTGTACCATCATACATGTAACTTTTTCCTACCGGTATACAACGATGATTCTAAAAATTAAAGGTAATACAGGCTATGCGTTTCTTCAGAAAAAACAACAAAGTTATTAAAACATACAAAGTACATTTCGCGAGTGAAAATAGCATGTGTCATATACAGTTAAGAAGATAACGGAATACACAAGAAAAACCAGCATCAGCAAATTTCAAATCTAATCTGACTGCCAAATCAGTGTTACATCTCATTAAAAACACATAATGCGATAGTGATTTAGCAAATACTAAGCAGCTGCAGATTGTTATGTCATAAATCAAAAGACGCGGAGGTACGAAAGCGGCGAACAAGAACGTATACTTTCAAAAGAAGCTACTCAATACACAGCAACAATAAATAGCGATATTTTATATATACCATGATTTACCATTTATATATACCATGTTTACGTTGTCTTATATAAATATGTGAGTTACCATTTTGTTTTCCCTGAGAAAATTTTACGTCAGATTTTCAAAAAAAAGCGCAAATCGATATGTAAAATTTAACAATTTACTCTCAGTTAAGAGAAATTTGGTTTAAATATCATTTTCTGTAGCATACGTGTTTCGATATTTTTCAACTTTGTTAAGCTCTTATTTCGTATAATACTCTGCAAACAAATTTTGTAGTAAATACACAGAAATATTTGCTCTTGAGTGCGTGCTAACAAAAGCTATTTCGTTTTTCATTATATTTTATCTTTATTTGAGGATATTTTCTCTTATTGACTTAGCTTCTGTCTTCGGCTATGGCAATGAACTTTATGTCACGAAATGTGCTTCTTCTTCCTTATTGTTTTCACGGCAAATATTCTTTTTTGATATGAGTACATTTTCATTCGTGGATACAAGTGTATTTTTTCTAATGATCAATAACTACAAAAACAATATGTACAGGCATTTTCTCAAATAGCATGTTACTTGAACTACACGAAACCCGTATCTCATGATCATCTTCTGGATATTTACAAAAAGAATAAGTACGTAACCGTTTTTTATGATGTTAATGGTCAAGAAATTTCCAACAATTAAGTTGCCTATCTTAAGCTTGAGGGGCAAATCAAGACCTATGTCAAATGTAAACACTAAGCCATCACTTACGCAAATGAATAATATTAGTTAACGTATTTATCACCAATTAACAGCGTGTTAGGTTAGTCGCATAAAATTAAAACAAATTACAAGTTAAATTTCTTCAGGTACAAATAAATTGTGCACACACTGGGTAATAAATATCAGTATATGTAAACATTCTCGAATAATTTTAGTGGCACACGTATTCACATAACGATAGGAGTAAAAGTAAAATCTTTTACCTGATAGCATTCAAACCAAACATTTTCTTAGCCAATAATAATGAAGCTATTTTTATCTGAGAACTTCACCACTTCTTAAGCTATCAAAATGGTAGAATCTTCATGTTTCTTCCGACTGTATTCGCTTAAATAATACGCAGTATGAAATCACTTTTTAAAGACAACGAACCACGATCTTGCAAATTATTGAACAGCTGTGTGACCGTCTTGGCCCATGCATTGCTTCATGATGTTTACCGGTTAGCGAATTTTGCTTAAGTAAAGGTGATCGTGGGTATCTAATACTGCTTCATTTAAGAAAGACAATCGGCTTGTAATTTTATCTCAAAAATAAGAACCCTTATACACTCACTTCCAAAGGTTAAGCACAAAGATGTCAAATGCAAAAAAATCAACAAATACTGCTTTGATTGACACAAAATTCGGCAAGAAAGTAGCATATATATTTATGCATAAAACAAAATCAATAATTATATGCATAAATGAAAACAATATTAAATTCATTAAGTTATCAGAAAATGACATACTGGAGACTTGAACATAATTATGTATAAAGTGAAAATAAACAACATAAAATGAAAAAAAAAGACATTAATAGAATATGTGGTGCCCCCTCATCTGTACACAAAATATACACTTTTTGACAATGCTTTCAATTAGGTGGTCAACCACCGCAGAATTAAGCAATCGCCATTCTTCTTGTACAGCAGTTTCCAGCTCAATAAGAGTGGCTGGAGGTGGGAAACGTGAAGATAAAGCACGGCCGAGAGCATCCCAAAGATTTTCAATGGGATTAAAGTCGGGCGAATATGCTGGCCACGTCATACGCGCAATCTCTTCACTCTCCAGGTAGTCATCGACGATGTCACCTCTATGGGGACGTGCGTTATCGTACATTAAAACAAAGGTAAGGCCAACTACTGCAGCGTACAATCTCACAATGGGTTCTACGACTTCATCTCGATACCGGGCAGCCGTCAAAGAAGCCCGTTTAAAGATGTGCAGGTCGGTGCGATATCCTAATGAAATCCCTGCTCACACCATAATGCTTCCGCCTCGCAATCCGTGATGTTCGGTGATGTTTTGGGACTGATTGCGTGTTCGTTGTTCGCACCATATTATTCTACGCTTGTCATCTGGCTCCAGAGCAAATCTTGACTCATCAGTAAACATGACATTGCCCCAGTCAGACACATTCCAATGGGCATGTTCCCGGCACCACTGTAATCTTGCCCCTCTTGATTGGACGGATAGATGAACACAAACTGGAGGTACCCGGGCGTTGAGTCCACTCATATGTAATCTTCGGCGTACAGTACCTGCAGATATCGCCTTACCAATGGACGCTGTAACCGTAGGTGTCACACGTGTGGAGGTTGCTCTGCGATTTCGCTTGGCTACAATAGCAATATATCGGTCTTCCGCGGGGGTTGTAACCCTCGAGCGACCGGCTACGGGCCTTCGGACAACTGTATGTGTGGTTTGGAATTGTTTCCATAAACGTAAAATTTCAGAATGATGAACGCCGAAGAAAAGAGCAACATTTGTGATCGACTGTCATACTTCAATGCGCCCCACAGCACGCCAGCGCTCAGAATCTTCCATTCGTCTTCTTTAAGTCATAGAAACACGTATGTCTTGAAAACAAATTGTACGAAAGTTTCAAACACCTTCTATCAGCACTTACAATCAACTTCTGTAACCCTTCATAAAGCTGGCTTCTTATAAGACTGCCTTTTTTGCATATTTCTTGACATGAAAGCGCGATTGGCTGTTATGTAACATATTTGCATACTTCCATCTACCTCTGCAGCGAATTGCATCCTCTTCAATTCTGATTGGCTTCCGGAAATTAGCATTTTCCTCTCCGTGCTTAACTTTTGGAAGTGAGTGTGTAAAGCGATATAGCTTATTCGTCTTACAAATGTAGTAATTTTAAATGGTCTGTTTAATAATCTCTTTCTATTATTAATAAAAAGGGCCTACTTTAGCTTCTTTCCAAGACTTCTTCTCTTGAATAAAAAGTCTACAATCTGTGGAAAAATAAGACTTGTTTCTTTGCTTTTTATGCTTTAAAATTAAATACTAACATTAATATTTGTGTTCAAAAAAATACTTCAACTTCCCGGATCATTTGAATCGCCTGGTGGACACATTGCTTTGACCAATACGATTAGCATTCTAAATTACTGCAAATTAAATGCAAACTCACATCTGTTTTTTTCTTTAGACATTAAACGTACGTACTGCACAGCAATAAAGACTATTTTCCGTAAACAATATTTATTTAACAGATCCACTTGAAATTCTATTGCATCATTGCACATGTTACGGTTAGCTGAACCAACATTCCCTAACAACTGAAAACCTTGTCACTGAAGCGAGGGAAAGCTTCAGTTTGCAGCTAACTCAAAGCCCCGTTGTATTCGGTGGGCGAAAACGTATTTATAGCGTGGTGCGATTTCTATAATACTAACTATTTCTTGTTCTCATCCAATTTCATAATATAATACCACAAAAATGTGCAAATGTGCACTCTCTACATGTCCAGGGGATGAATAGAGGGGCGCGGTCTGAACCGGGCGGCACATTTTTTGGGGCGACATATTTCGCGTGGACATCGAGGCCAGTAAAGAATAGTGATATTATAAATTGCACATCGAATTAAATTTAGAAAGATGTAGCTTTTGCTAGAGGAAGAATATTTAAATTACGATGTTTAAAGAGTTACATAGCCTTGTTATACTTTTTTTTATTTAATCGAAACTTCTGAATACAAATTATGAACATCATCTAAATCATGATGACTGTGACATTAATAAGGAAGAATTTCTCGTTAAGAGATAAGCATTTCAGACTTCTATTTCCGTTATTGCTAGGTAATAAGAAGCAGAAATATGAAAGGGCGGTCCTTTTAAATTCTTGCAGTTTATTCTAAAATAGCCTCCAGGAGAAAGTTCCAAATATTGTAGTACTATTACGAACTTACAGTTACTGTAAGAGTTGCTAGCAGTGAAAATAATTTTCTGAATAAAAATCATTGAAGAAATATATAAGAGTTATACTCATTCAATGTTTTAATGTTAAAATGGTTAAAAATCTTTCTCTACTCATTGCATAACAGCAACTGCAACAATCAAGTAGACCTCTATGATGTCATCGATGGTTTTGTAAACCAGGAAAAAAATCTTTTAAATAATAATAATAATATAGTTTTAAAATGTGAAATTAAAATTTTTCTTCATATTTTTGACGTACAATTTAAATTTAATTCCCTATTTGTCATTTCGACATTTTTTAAAATTATATGTTTCTGTATGAAGACGGGCGGCAAATTCAGAGACCGCCCTGACGGCGAAAGCTCTAGCTAAGCCACTGCACATGTTATGTAAATTATAAACTCATAAACTATAAAAACTTATCAAGACAAAAACAAATTTTTAAAAATCAAACTTACTTTTGTTTGGTTGAAAGCCGTCTGTCTTTCGTAGTCTACTTATCCAGTGACGTTTGAGTTCAGGTTCATTCAAAAAACGGTTACATTTTGGCTGTTTTTATAATTCACATGAAAGTCCATATTTGTCTGGCAACTATACATTTATATGAAATTATATGAACACAAGAATTAATTGCTGTTAAAACTTTCAGGAAATATATTTCATTAGTTAAACATAGAAGTCTACAAATAAAAAATTAAAAAAAAGGAAATTCTTAAATTCGTATAAAATTTTATCAATGTATTAAACTTTTATGTAATTGAACTATAATAATTAATGTAATTGTAATTAATAATAACATACCTTTTCCTGCAACGTAAAAATAGTTAAATGTTTCATTATGTTATTATTTTATAATAAAGTATTTTTCACTCATTTATTATATTTTAAGAACTATATAAAAAGTATATGAAAACTATACAAAATTATGAATAAAGCTAGCTTTCTTTGAAACGTTATTTGATGCCATAAAGAAATAAATCATGAAGTTAAAGAAGAGACACTCCTTTTTTAAACGTAATTACTGTATAAGAGGGAGAAATAGATGTTTTGATAGAAATTCACCCCAATTGTAATAAAAACTATCTTTATACACAATATATATGTAGATTTGCAGAAACAGTTTGTTTTATAGTTCGCAGTGCTTCTCTTTAAAGTAATTTTTAGATTTTAAATAATTTTTTGGCAGCTTTTACACTTTAAAGCCCAATGATAATTTTGTATGCATATGCTATAATTTTTATATGTGTATATTATATTTATATCTGTTTTATTTGCGTAATTGAGTGTTTACTTGGTTTATTCGTACTGATGCAGTAGATATCTTTCACCTTCTTACTCTCAGGATCGGTTTTGGGATTTATCAGGTCTTTATTCTGGGTTCTGTTTTATTCGGTCTTTCTACTAATGGTAACCCCTGAAGTCCAAACGACGTCATAGCTGCTCATTACGCTGATAATGCAGATATTCTAGTGAAATCGTTAAAGCCCTGCAGAGAAATCAATGTCTTAGAAATACCGTTTCCTTCATCATTGATTGATTCACTAGATGGAAATATATATAAATGTTACTAAGACTCTTTGAAAGTTTTGTTAACATATATATAAGAATAAGGCAGAGGATATTTTATGCATGAAATCGTCATGTCTTGTTTCACCATTGCAGACACTTGTAAATTTTTTTCTTGCAGGAAACTTTTTTAAGGCTTATACATGTTAAATGGAGCTTTACTTAATTTAATTCAAATGAATTAGTTTTGCTTACTGAAATTACAGAATAAGGCCTTAAAATTCTTGCACATGCTTCTTGGGTTTTAGGAGCTCTTTGATTAATAAATCATTAAAAATTTACTTTCATCAACATATTGAGCTTATGATCGAGACTTACTGTGAAGAGAGATGCAGGGCTGTTATTAACACCCCTGGAAGACATGTGTAGCTAATCATAAATGCAAAGAATCGACTCGGGAACATTTTCGTAACGAAGAAATGTTAAAGGTTTCTTGACCTTAGCAGCGTTACTTCGCACTTGATTTGAAAGTGGTCCGTTTGGATCTAATGAAATCACAAATAATGGTCTCACTTACATACACTTGATTTCCGACTTCTGCTTGTAAAAGGATAATATGCAGTTTGGCTTTTACCAATTTTTAGCTATCTAGAGGCTGAATTAAATCTCATTTAGCGAATGTTCTGGTACTTGTCACAAGTTCCTACTTTGTTCCAAATTTTCTTTTCACGATACACAAGTAGAAGGTACGAACACAATAGCTCAAAATTGTAGCCGCTCAATAACCCAATTTCTAAGGTTTATTTTTGTTAATATGTTATTTTTATGTTAATTATTTCCTGCAATTTCTGTTTCTTCCCTCCGCCTTCACCAGAATGCAGATTATAGCGCATTTAAATATCAAGCCGATGCGTATTTTAGAAAGAGAGAGCTTTGACAAAGCACCAGAAAGCAGTTTATTTCGTAAGTTATTCACGTGCATACGGATCTATTTATTTATTTACTTATTTTTTGGATGAGTGATTTCTTGTATATTTCACCCAGCTATTTTAGTGCTGTTGTGAGAAGCGTGCCAAGAAAGTTGAACTCTTATTTTAGTTGTCCGCTCAGCCTGTATTTTGGTTAATGACGCTGACTGCCTTACCGATGGGCCGGGGTTTGAATCCTGGCAAAAGCATGGACGTTTTTAAGCGTATAGTCTCTGTGCGGATAGGGGGCACTCAAAATATACTTCGAGCAGAAAGTCCTCTCAATAGAGGATGTACTTCCTCAAATTTGAGACGAAACAGCACGGTTAGTGAGGTGGAACTATACCTGTGCGATAAATGGTGAATTTTCGTATCGCTCCCATTTCTACCTCTATATCCAATTTTACAGGAGAAAGGAATGTTGCTGAGAATTTCCCTCGCATGCACACACTGGCTTTTTTTATTTGTTGTTAGTCCAAATGGGCTTTGTTCCTGAGGGACTATTGTTTTCGTTCTGCGATTTTGCGTCGAATCACTGAATGTCCGTTTCACTCTTCAAACTGTTACCACCAAATATTATCGCCCTGTATTATATTTAAAGAAATTAAATAATGAAGAATCTGCCTATGTATGTATGTAATATATATATATAATGTATGTATGTAATATATGTATGTAATATGTATGTTTCTCGCCTTGTGATAAAACGACGGTGCCTGGAGCCATCCAGTTTTGAATGACATAATCCTACTGTGAATATGGGCATCTCGAAGAAGACCAAATTTGTTTTATTACCGATTTCATATTTTATAAAATTTTAACGAATTTTTTATCAACAAACTCAAGGAGTTCAAAGCGAGCGATGTCAACGTTGTACAGAAAAAAAAAAAAAAAAAAAAAAAAATTTTTTTAGCGTGATACTGTGTATCGAAAATTTCAAGATATGCTCAATTTAAAATTATTTTGCGGTATTGCTCTTGAACTGAATTTTATGATTTAAGTGCGGAGAACATGATATTTAAAATAAATAAAGGTAATACGCAAAATGTTAAAAAACGCCCCTTTAGAAGTAATTTAAAATATGAAACCTTTCAGAATTTTTTTGTGTGTGTATGTGTGTGTGTGTGTTATTTACTGGAAGCGTTATCGTCTCTTTTTATGCTTTTTCGTTATTTGTGTGCTATGTAGTAATTAAAAAAAGTGAGACTACAGGATAGAACAGGAAGAAGTCGATGAGACGCCAGAACTTTACCAAATGGTCTCACAGGTATATCCTAGCGCCTTAACTATGCAGTTCCGTCTCAGTTTTAATACAGCATACCGTAGAGCAGTGATTCTCAACCTTTCTTTTGTCGCAGCACACTTTTAAAGATTTCAAAATATGGCGCACACAAAGAAAAACATAAGCTTAAGAGTTGTTTACTTACCTATACTTCTGTAAAATAGTTTATGATAATAATTTTGAATGTAAAATAAAATAATACGTGCTACAAAAACAGCAATACTTTTATTAGGGAATTAGTTAATGATAGGAATATTGTTAATGAGAAATTTGAGCTTGATATTTTTTGATAATCTCATTTATGCTTAGTCGTAAAAATGACAATGCTACTCTTATGTCGTCTTCTACATTTAACAGTCTCCATCTTTTATTAGTGCAAAGGGGCTTTGTCCCTGAAGTACTATTGTTTTCATTTTGCGATTTTTCGTTGAATCACTATAAACGGCTGTATCACTTTTCAAATTCCTGCCACCCACAAGTTATCGCCTTGTATTATATATAAAGAAATTAAATAATAAAGAATCTGCATAAATGTGTATATATTTCTCGGAATGTGATAAAACAACGGTACCTAGAGCCATCCAATTTTGAATAACGTACGTTTCCACCCGAATATGCGCATCTGGAAGCCCGAATTTGGAATTTGTTTTATTATCTATTTCATATTTTATAAAATTTAAACGAATTTTTAATGAACAAACTCAACGATTTAAAGGCGAGCAATGGCAACACTCTACAGGAGGAAAAAAAACTTTATATCTCCAACGCGCGGAACTGTGTATCGAAAATTGTAAAGATATGCTCATTTTAAATTATTTTGCGATATTGCTGTTGAACTGAATTTTATGGTTTAAGTGCGAAGAACATGGTACTATTTAATAAATAAAGATAACACACAAAACGTTAAAAAAGCGCCCCTTTGGACGTAACTTAAAATCTGAAACCTTCCAGATTTTTTTCGTTTTTATGTTGGTTAGTACTGAAAATCCGAATTCACACAAATAGGATGTATAAATTTGTAATAATATTTTTTATGTTTGTTTGGCATCCTGGGATAATCGCATCTAATGTTAATCCAAAATAAATTGATTGATTCTTCCTAATACTTTAAAATTCAATCTTAAGCGAAATTTATTCTACATCTTCATTCAAAGTTAATCAAAATGCAGAAGTATTCGGTATTACAAATGGATTACAAACTCAATCAAATGTTTTTATACCGAAATTTGGGAAATAATGAATACTTCTGTCCTCCAATGTTGTCAAATGGTTAATAACAATTTTATGAATTGTTTTATCAAAATCTTTTGAGACTGACTCAAACGTTTCCAAATTGCCTTCCTGAGCTTTATTCTTCCATAAAGTTATTTGTTCTTGGAATCCCACCAGTTTATCTGTTGAGTTTAATATATTTTCTTTCGGCCCTTGCGTATTTGAATTTATGTTATTAAAAATAATGAAAATGCTCCAAAATGGGCTGTCGTCCAGAGCACCAAAATTGTCTTGGATACCACAATTGGCATTCTTATTAATGTCTTAAAAACCGAATTTCGCCAATTCTCGTGTGTACTATATGCTAGGATTAAACCCATTATAATTTTTACTATATACATTTCTAAAATTTGGCGGCACATTTTAAGGATTTGGCGGTACACAAAACTGCCGCGGCATGGTGGTTGAGAATCACTGCCCCAGAGGACGGAACCGAGGGTCTTAGCCGTGCATTAAGGTTTTACCGAAACATGACATAAAACGACGGACATCGGTTAAATTGATGTCCGTCGCTGATAAATGGATTGGTTTTTCGCCCATGCGCAAAAGTATTGTGCGATCAACTTAATATGAGTAATAGCGTGAATTTATACCAAAAACATATCACGGAAAGTAAGGTGTGATTCACAATGCATTGCTGTTATATTTATATATACAGTGAGAACAGTAACGTAATAAATACAGAATAAATTTATGCTAAGGAACATCCATCTTTGAAATAAATATTCTGTCTTATATGGATATAGGCATTTTTCAACAATGCAAAATGCAATAGCTAATTTTGTATGAATCCTTAACATCGAAAAACATTGCTTTGAATAATGCAAAACCGATCAGTCATTTGCGCGAGAAATTATCCAGCTATTTAAGTAAAATCTGTGCAAGTGCTATATAAGGATGCATTTAAATAAATCCATCGTAAATTAGACATTTATTCAACACGTAATTTTCAATTATTGCTGTGTTACGTAATCTGCGTCCATTCATTATTCCTTTCATTCATTATGCAATAAAAGCTTCTTTCACCGTCTCCGTTTTTTAAAGAAAAGCAGCATGTTATAAGTTTGGTAATATGATGAATAAAGTAGAAAGGGGTTTCGTTTTTATTTCAATAAAGGTGAGGAATATAAGTTGAAACTGAAAGGAATTTCGATGATGTTTAGATTCTGATTATGTTCAACCCATTCAATTTCCTAATCATTATAATTTAGAATCCTTTACGTTCCTCATTCTTTTTGTTATTTAAAAACTAATGATCAAGTTAGGTTTGAGCGTTGCTAAGTAGCAGGTGTGATGGAACCATTTTTTAAGTTATGTAGAAACCTGTTCAGTTTTCGTTATTAGTTTGGTGAAGTTTGGAGATATTATGTAGGATGTATATAGTCACTATCTCATTTGCCAACGAAGATTGCTAGGATTTCCTCTGACATCAAATAATAGTTGCCTAATAAATATCTTAATAATACACGAGGGAGGGCATCATATGCATGAAATTATGTTACTATCTTATCACTTAACATATCCGAAATTTATGTATCAGTCTACAACGTGTTCAACTGGAATCGGATAAGCAAATAATTGACAAGTCGTAATTGGAGATACTGCATCTCATCATCCTCGGAAATCCATAGTAATAATTTAGTTCCTTCCAAATAGAACTATGATTGTTACTGCCATCCAAATGTAGGGATGGTTTTATTCAGTAACGCTTTATGCAAAACCTGTAATAATGTAATAGGCTAAATTTTATACACACACTATTTTGAATTTATTGAGTTTTCTATTTTCAAGTGCTTTACAGTAGAAGTATCGTATTTCTATAAAGTCCTTGAATAATTCATGTGTAAAAATGTTTTAGTTACAATCACAATACGATAGATTGAGTAGTAAGTTGTAATAAATAATAAGTGTTTTTGATTCTGTTGTTGTTATTACTTATGCTCGCTTGTCTGGCCGTAACATTAGCCCAAGCCCACAAAATACGTCGTGGCAAGGAGCGCTGGTTTACATTGGTGTCAGTGTGATTTTGCTCAGGCCCGCCCCCAAATTTGAAGTAGAGCATCCCGGTGGACAGGTCCGAGAGTCTCGCACCCCTCTTCCCTTCCACCAAACCACACGAAAAGGACTCGCCGTATATTTAGAGTGCCACCTTGCCGCACCGACACTATACATTTACTAACATCCATGCCTTCTCCAGCATTCGAACCCCAAGCCCTTCGGCGCAGCAGTCAGCGACGCTAACCACTATACCGGTTGGGCGGCGTTTTTGATTCTTGTTTTGATTAATAACTTTGAGTAGGAAACATTCTACTTTATATTCTTTCATCAGCTTCCAACAAAATTCGAATTAATTAAAAATATACATAATTGCAGAGTTTTTAACTTTCAAAGGAGCTTTTGGTAGGTTTTGCTGAGTATTATTCTCTTACACCTCCCTATAATTAGAATTGATTTATGGACTTCAGTAAACCGCATTTGGTTTGCGAATATTCAAAATCGAGGCAAGGCTTATTTGTTTAGGCTCATGCTAATTTGTATTTCACATTTTAATTTCCCTTAAATGTTTGTTCTACATTTCGCGAAAGCTGTGAAGATTTGATTCTGTTACATTTCTGAGTTTTATATAGCTGTTAAGTTGATATGCTAATAAGTAGATTTACATTCAAATCTTTGCTTGAGTTTGTCATTTCTAAAATCAGAAAGTAAGACGGGACGATAATTCACCTAACTCACTCTACAGTTCTAGAAATCTAACTCACTCTACAGTTCTAGAATCATTTAAAGCATTGTAGAATGGTACAAATTCGTTTCGTAAGATTCTTATTTTTTTCATAAAATATTAATCGACCATAGATAGAAGGAACTTTGTTTATTTATTATTCTGTTTCTTTATTATTTCCTTCAGTCTTAGTAAAGAAGCTCTCATCCCTTTCTGAAATGCAAAATGGCATTAAAATAGAAAAGTTACTTACCATTTAAAATAAATACTTGCATAAAACTTTTTAAATGATGTTTTTTATGCCTGATCCTGTATTCGGAACCTAAACGGGCTAGACATGAGAAGTTTTCATGGTAGGAATCTCTTTCATGGTAGATCTGTAGGAAGTCGTCACAAAAGAATCTCTCCTCATAGACGAGAAATCGGAGAGTTTTTTTTAAACTATTTAATCCAGATTTATGCCGCCCAGACGGTATAATGCTTAGAGCCTACTGCGGTACCGAAGGCCCGAGTTCGAATCCCGAAGAAGGCATGGATGTCGTAAATGTATGATGCCTTTGCGGCATGGGGGCACTCTAAATATAATTCCTCTCGTGTCATTTGGTGGTAGTGGAGAGCAGAGGGAGACGCCCCAACCACCCCCTGGGTGCTCTCCCTCAAAAGTGGGATGGAATTAGAAGTCCAGTTTCCTTGAGGGTGTGATAGCCATTCTTCCATGAAATACATGGACAAGACAACAAAAATAGTCCAGATTATAAATGGTAAAATCCGGATAAACTTCCACAACTAGTATGGTAAAGTTGAAATTAACTCGTAAAGTTTATTTTAGCTTGCGTGCTATCTTTATGTTAATTATTTTTTGTAGCTACTGTTTCTTTTACCTGTCGGCATTAAAACATAGATTATATTAAGGCTAAATAACGAACCGAATTAGTCGTTAGAGGGAAAAACTTTGCTAGCCCGAAGCTCTTCCTCTAAATCGTACAGTTTATATCTAATTAAATGCTCCTATGCATTCAAAAAAATCAAACTTTTGTTGATTTCTAGCTGGCTGCAGCATGGGCTGGGTTTTTTTATAGCTTTCCATAGTGTCAAATAAACAATCTACAGTTTTCCTTATAATGTTCTCCACGAAGGTATCCCTTCTTAGAAATAATAGTCGTCAAGTGTTTTACAATTAGTAACTAACCAGTCAACACTCTTGGTGGGATTTTATAGACTATCTATCTGGTTTCTTATATAGACCTTTTCAAAACAGATTGCTAGTAGGTCCTTATATAGACCTTTTCAAATCAGATTACTGGTTCCTTATATAGATATTTCAAACCAGATTTTTAGTGCAGTCTAGTGAAAATTTTGACATAATCCAAAAAAAAAGGACACAGCAAATTAGCTAGAAAATCATATACCGTATCCACAAGATACCCAACCTTTATTTTGGCGACTTTTGATCATAGACATACAACATTCTACTTTGTTTTATAAATGTTTTGTATGAAGCAAAGATTTATGTTTCGGTATTTTTAAACCCATCACAATCTCGTTTGCAAAAATTACGAAAACTAACATTTTGTACGCCCCTCTGGTCCCTATACTTGTAGTTACAAAAATTTTGTACTTATTATTAGATTTAAGAAAATAACTAAGCAAAAAAAAATTTTTTTTTAATAATCTGAAAGTTTTAAAATTTTACAAAGGGGCGTTTTTTAACGTTTTGTGTGTCACCTTTTTTTATAAAATATCATGTTCTTCACATTTAAACCATAAAAATCAATTCGACAGCAATATCGAAATAATTTTAAAATGAGCATATCTTTAGAATTTCCGATACACAGTCTTGCACGCTGGAGATAAAAAAAAAATTTTTTTTTCGCACAGTGTTGCCATTACTCGCTTTAAAATCGTTGAATTTGTAAATCAAAAATTCTTTAATGTCTGACAAAATATAAAATAGATAATAAAATTAATTCCAAATTAGGACTTCCAGATGCCCATGTTCGTTGGAAGATTACGTTATTCAAAATTTGATGGCTGTAGGTACAGTTGTTTTATCACAGTGCGAGAAATATTATTTAAGTTCTTATTATTATTTAAGTATTCTTCATTATTTAAGTTCTTTAAATGTAATACAGGGCTGTAATATTTGGTGGCAACAGTTTGAAAAGTGAATGAACGCAAAACGAAGATTTTCAGATTTTATTACGCTCAAAGGTTTTTTTTTTTTTTTTTTTTTCTCTTCATTACACATTTCGAGATCATTTGGGCTAACGCCTATTTGGGATAAAAATATTTAAAAGCAACATATCTTTAGAATTTCCGATAGACAGTCTCCCACGCTGGAGATAAAAAAAAATATTCCGCACAGTTTGTTGCCATTGTTTCTTAATCAAAACTTTTTTAAAATTTTTAA
The DNA here is from genome assembly GCA_000611955.2 of Stegodyphus mimosarum. Classification (NCBI taxonomy): domain Eukaryota; kingdom Metazoa; phylum Arthropoda; class Arachnida; order Araneae; family Eresidae; genus Stegodyphus; species Stegodyphus mimosarum. Next base: position 573,042 of record KK120453.1, read on the forward strand.
AATATGAAATAGATAATAAATCAAATTCGCCATTTAAGATTCGGGCTTCCAGGTGCCCATATTTGGGTGGAGGACTAGGTTATTCAAATTTTGCTGTCTCTATAGGTATCGTTGTTTTTTCACAATGCGAGAAACATACATACATCCATGCAGATTCTTCATTATTTAATTGCTTTAAGTATAATACAAGGCTTTAATTTTTGGTGGCAACAATCTGAAAAAGTGATGCAGCTTTTATAATGATTGGACGCAAAATGCTTTTTTGAGACTAATAGCCTTCTGGGCTGGCTATAAAAATGTGACAACTATAAGAAAAAAATTGACTGAGATATTTAATTTAAAATTTTTCGATTTTTGATATCATATTCAATTTACATTGAGGAGTCGGATTATAAATAAATTAGAATAATTCGAGGTTATTTTTTTTCCTTAAGTGCCATTCAATGATATTGTTTTTTGATTTATAGTTTTGTTACATTTAATATGCCGAAAAGTTATCAGTATTTCCCATGAAGTTTTATTATTTTAGAGCATAACCGGGAAATCGTACAGAAAATTTACTAAGCTACAAATGTTTTTAATTTTTAATCAACTCTAATAAGTTGCCTGCCTACCATTACTGAAGCATGCCAGTGTTTTCTAAAACACGAATTCTGTACCATTCTTTAATAAAATCTCCATTTAAGAAAATTATATTGATCAGTATTTTTCGCAATAATTTACAAACAAATGTTCATCATTTAATCTCTTTAAACAGAAACCTTTTTCTAAACTGATATTTTATTTTTAGTTACGTACATATGCAGATATTTCGCTATTCAATTTGTGTACGGCGCCTAAATATGATACCCGACTTTACTATAGTTCTCTCGTACGACATTAATACTTTAATGTCATACGAGAATCAAACTTCATAAGTTGCATTTATTATAACAAATACAAAATTTTTTTAAATATAAGTATGTATAGGAATCAGTTGAACGTGTGAAAAATTACTCATTTTATACAAAATGCATGTTTTTAAAATTTAAAAATACGAAAACAGGAATATTTTCGTCATTTTAACCATTTTTGTTATTAGAAGTATCTACGACAGACGGTTCTACGACAAACGGTTGCGAAAATAAAGGACAGGTAAGGACTTCTGTGGATACGATGTGTTCTAGATGTTCATAACTCTAGTTGCTAATGTTTGCAGCATGTGTTTTTATTTATTACTTGCTCCACCATTAGGCATTATGCGGAAAGGAAAGGATACCCCGTCGAGGATTGCTTAAGGGAACTCAGCTCGTATCCACGTTACAGACGGGGAAAAGCACCCTGGAGCCAACCCGTTTCCCAGCGCCCGAACCTCAGACCAAACTACCAGCATTCACCGGCTTTTACCGCTCGGTTGCTGACAGGCATCTGAAGATATATTTGTGAAAATGTTTATGAATTTATTTAAATTATTTCGCAGATTTACATTCTTCTCATAAAACAATAGCTTAAGCACTGGTTCTTTTCCGCCTACCCCCCTTTGGGTTTACTCTTGATAAAATACGGTTAAAACTATGCATCATGTCCGCCTAAATGTTTAATTCATAATAGGGATGTTCTTAATTGTTCTTTATAAGTGTCCAAATATAATGCAAGAATTCCTACATAGTTCAGTAAGTTAAAAATGTGAAGGTACTCAAATGTTATTCAGAGTTAAGTTGTGTAAGTAATCTTTTAGCTTCGGAATCAGTTTATATTTTTATTTTGATGCTACTTTTCTGTATGTTTCAAAGCTACATATATTAATAGCAAATTTTATATTTAATTTGTGTGACATCTTATTTCACTGTTAGCACCCTTTCTCATGCATTCGTATTGCATATTTTTTATATACGTTAATTACATTAGTAAATACTTTATTAAATATATACACAGTCCAGTCACATTAATGTGACCATCTGTCAAAAGCCAGAATAACCACCTTTCGCAGAGCGGACTGCTGCGAGACGTGCAGGAAGAGAGTCACATAGGTCCCTGAAGGTGTTCTCTGGGATGTTGAGCCATGCCGACTCTAATGCCGTGGCCAGCTGCGCTAGATTACGCGGTTGAGGATCCATGGCGCGAACAACTCGATCGAGATGGTCCCACAGATGCTCGATTGGGTTTAAGTCAGGTGAGTTTGCTGGCCAGGGGAGGACGGTAAACTCATCCTGGTGCTCTTCGAACCACGCACGTACACTGGCAGCTGTATGGCACCTCGCATTGTCCTGCTGGAAGATGCCATCATCCTGAGGAAAAACAATGCGCATGTAGGGGTGAACATGGTCCGCAAGGACAGATGCGTACTTGTATTGATCCATTGTGCCTTCCACAATGATCAGTGAACCTAGAGAATGCCAGGAAAACATTCCCCAGACCATAATGCTCCCGCCTCCAGCTTGGACCGTTCCGGCAATGGTTGCAGGGTGGTTCCTTTCAGAGGTTTCACGCCTTATACGCCAACGTCCATCTGTCCGATGGAGCATAAAACGCGATTCATCCGAAAACGCAACCTGTCGCCACTCAGTGGACGTCCAGCTGCTGTACTGGCGTGCAAATTCTAGCCTTCGCCGTCGATGAACAGCAGTCAGCATAGGTGCACGAACCAGGCGTCTGCTTCGGAGGCCCAGACGCAGCAATGTTCGCTGAATAGTACTTTGGGAGACACTTTTGGTAGCCCCTTGGTTCATTTTGGTGGTCAGTTGCTCAACGGTAGCCCGTCTATCTGCCCGAACGCATCTCCGCAACCGTCGTTCGCCTCTGTCATCTATGGCCCGTGGTGCACCACATTTGCCACGTCGCTGATTTTGGACAGTCCCATTTTGCCATGCACGGTACACTTTTACCACGGCGGCACGCGAACAGTTCACAAACTCAGCCGTTTCGGAAATGCTTCCACCCTTGGCCCGAAAGCCAATGATCATGCCCTTTTGGAAGTCGGATAAATCGCTTCGTTTCTGCATTACGCCAACGATTGAAATGTTTTCCGAAGCCCTCACACACCCTTTATATACGCTCAACTGCACTGTGCTGCCACCTGCCTTCTGTGATTGGTTATTTAACTCTGACATGGAAAGTACGTGGTGGTCACATTAATGTGACTGGACTGTGTACTAAGAAAATAAATTCCACAATATGCTATTAGTATATTATATTATTTAACTTACTTTATTCGAATGGCATATTCTGACAAGATACGATCTATTAATTTGAGAAGTCTCTCTGCTTTTGAAAACTGCCTTTCACTTACATTTACGTAGAAAAATTTTGCTTTTATCAATTGTTCTCATCCTTTAAAAGACAACAGTATTACTTTCCTGAGTTAAAAAAGAACATTAAAATGCTGCAAAAGCCTACGTGATTTGTTGTTCTATTATTTTGCCCTCTTTAAGTGAGTGATATTTCTAGGTTTTTACGAACATTAATTGAACGAACGAGAAATGATGCACATATGCATTACAGAAAGAATGAGGTTCCGCTTGTTATCGATATGTTCTCGTGTCACAGCACACCATAATGAAAAGTAGATATTTATTTCAATCACACTGTTGCGTGAAACGATATCTATTCGTTTAGAAATCTATTTTTGTATGCTCTGTTCTAATGCTAACTTAATTTTTTTAGATAAAAATAAAAGGCGTAATAAAAAGGGAAGGTTATTCGGTATTTTATATATATAAGGAATTACGCATGTTAGTTCAGAAAGAAATCGACATTTCAGTAACTAAAGTATGTAATAAGGCAATGCATATGTCACGGAAGAAGCCCGAATATTTCTTAAAATGGCATTACAATTCGCCGTTTGGCCACTCATCACTGGTCGAAGCTAAATGCACTGTTCGACATTGAAAATGCAACACCAAGAAGGAGTGGTCAGAAATTTATGCAAATTTTAGAGTAGACTCACGTCACTGAATTATGCGAAATGTGCAGCTCTCCGACGCATGTGAAATATGATATAAGGGAAGGAACGTGCAGAATGGGCAATATTCGTGTCGTTATATCTGCCAGACGAATTATCGAAGAAAGTTGGTTTTAGTCCCGGAGGATACGTGTAATAGGAAAGAATGCCAGGCCGCCGGCAACGAAAGCACTTCCAGCAGATAGACGATTTTACGAGGGTTATGGTGATCGGACTGAGAAAGGCGGGTTGGTCCTTACGTCAAATTGCGGCTGATACCCACATGGATGCGAGCACGGTGCATCGGCTATGGCGAATATGGTTGGGAATGTGGGGTGCAGGTGCAGCCAGAGTGACGTCAGCAAGCGTGGATCGACGCATCCGCCGACAAGCTGTGGCGGTCCCGCAAGTCACTTGTACCGCGATTATGTAGCATGTGCAAGATACCCTGGATGTTCCCGAGTCCATAAGAACCATTTCCCGTCGATTGGTTGAACGTGGCCCTCACTCACGGCGTCCGTTAAGAAGACTGCCATTGACCCCACAGCATAAACGCCAACGTTTAGAATGGTGCCGGACTGGAGCGATGTGGATGACAGAATAGCGAAACGTCGTGTTCTCAGATGAGTCACGCTTCTGTTTATCCAGTGACAGTCGCCGCATGCGTGTGTGGCGTCGACGTGGAGACAGATCAGTAACTGTGGAACGCCCCACCGCGCGACAACGTGGCATAATGGTTTGGGGCGATTTTGCCCCAGGTCACCTCTAGTTCGTATTCAGGGAACTATGACGGCCCAACGATATGTGGATAACGTACAGCGGCCGGTGGCAATCCCCTACCTTTAGGGGCTGCCTAATGCAATTTTTCAGCAGTATAATGTCCGACCACACAGTGCTCGCATCTGCCAACATGCTCTGCAAGGTATACAGATGCTTCCCTGGCCACCGTACTCTCCTGACCTGTCACCAATCGAACATGTGTGGGATGGGATTGGACGCCGTTTGCAAATTCTTCCCTTGCCTCGTTTAGAAGACGAACTGTGGCAAATGGTTGAAAGGGAATAGAGAGCCATCCCTCAGGACACCCCTGCCTCGTTCAGAAGACGAACTGTGGCAAATGGTTGAAAGGGAATGGAGAGCGGTGGTCCAACATCCTACTGAGCCGACGCCGTTCTCGCTCTGTATTCTGACTATTATTTTGAAATGAAAATCATTTATTGCTGCTTGCTGTCTCTGTTTTTTTTCCAAATTTCTTCACTTTCTGACCACTCCTTCTTGGTGTTGCATTTTCAGTGTCGAGCAGTATATACAATAACACCGTTTGGCTAGAAAAGGAAAGAAGGAAGCTTGAAGAAACTAGAAATATTCAATAACGTGGTTTTATTCACCGTTTGGCCGGTCATTGCTGATCGAAACTAGAAGTATACAATAACTTGCCAGTACTTACGAATCTGATGAAAAGTTATATTTTATACAATAAAACAGTCTTGCCTTAATTATAAGTGAAACACAGAAACTATTAAACTTCATGTTTACATGAATTTTGCATGATCCACTGGGCTGGCGAACCATGAAATTGTAAAGATCAGGAAAAGCAAAGTAACATAAATATATCACTTGAAAGTTTAATTTCCAGATGCGAAAATGCCGTTTTCAAATTTTTTCTGTGAAATTAAGTGGAATGGTTTACCACTCTAAGCATATACTCTTTGTTACGAAATTTCCTAGCGAAAAGAAATGGACAGACGTGGCTTTATAAGAAACTTTAAATATTTGCTCGCCTATCCTAAAGACACTAAATATGGAAGGAAATATTTTCTTAATGACAAAAGTGAATTTAAATTATCCTTTGATTTTGCAGAAATAATTTAAATATCCTGATCATATTTTAATTCGAAAAACATATTTCTAGAAAAATACATGTTTCGAAATTTTACCATTCGCTTCAGTAACCCATCACAAAAATCCAAATTAAAAAACTTCATTATGCAATTTAACCTGAAATATGTAACTTTTTGACTCACTATCGAGTGTTTCTTTTCAGTCTATCGCTGTGCTTATTAAGCCTTTTATCGTGTACCTTAACACGAAATATATAACTTTTTTATTGAATATTCTATGTCTGTTTTCAGCCTATCGCTGAAAAGAATCAAATCAAATCGTTTTTTCATTAATTCGTATAAGAAACCGTACAAGTCAAATCGTTCTTCCATTAATTCGTATGAGCAGAAACCGTTACAAAAACCGCTATATCGGAATTTATTGCCAAAGGAGTTTTACCTGAGTGTTATATTTCCTCTTAAAATCAACAGAAGTTATAAAAAGGACCTGTGTCGGAATAAAATGGGAAACTCTTTTGGGGGCGGAAATGCATCTGCAGCTTTCGCTTCAAGCTTTTGTGTAGTTGGATTTTCATCGCATCTCTTGTTTCAAGAATTCCCGAAGTCCTTGTTTTCCCTGAGGTATTGATTCCCGTTAGAAACATCATGTTCCTGTGCAGATTTATTTCGCTGGAAAGCGACTTGGAAAGTTTCTGTAGTGTTGCGCAAATATTTAAAGCACAGCTCAAAAAGCGTACAAAAGAAATAGCAAAAACATGGAGTTTTACAATAAAATCAAGGGAATGGAGAATACCGAAGGGAATTTTATGCAGATGTTTAAGGGAAAATTCGTAGAAATAGATTCAGAATGGACCATTATACTTTTTAAAATATCATTAAATAACAATATCATTAAATAATTTAGAAACGTCAATTGACTTTGCATTAGTGCTATAACGTCATGAACTTGATATTATCAGCTTAAGTCTAGAAGAAACGCAGGTATTATGCACAAGATTTATTAAATGGCTTTAACTATTCTTGCAATTAGTACATGACTGTTTCTGAAATTACTTTTGGCCGGTTGATTATAATTCCTTTCAAGTAACCAGAAACTTTCACAAAATTATTCAACAGACGACCGTCATTAATGTAAACTAAGATCTGAGTTGCACTTAATCTAGAGTTGCCAACAGTTGTCCAACTCTAAACTAATGTCTACCATTTTATCGTCAGGAAAATATTCTCAAATGAATAAATATTCGTTAAATTTCTGCAGTTTGACTGCTTTAGTGTGCATATATTATTAAATGAACATATGAATTATCATGAACTGTATATTTGCACGTAAAATAAGGCGCATGTAAGATGAAATTCTAATTTTAATTTGCAGTATCCCCTAAATCCCCCCTTTTTCCCCTTAAAAACACCACCCATGCTTACAATAAATCTCTCTGAACTGCTTCATTTTTCTCAGTCATATTATTCTTTTATCACGCTTATGAAGCATATACTTACACTAGCCGCTGCGCGGAAAGCCTTCGTCTGGCATTTAAGTGTACCGGAAAAATGCCTAAAGAGAACACCAAACATTAAATTTGAAAACTGCACAGAATTTTACTCTGCATAACAATTTTATCGAAAAAGAAACAAAGAACAACGTTAAAAAATTTCAGTTGAAAATACATTACATATAAAAAGCATATAATGAAATAAGCAATAGCCCTTACTACAAATATTAATCATCCTAATAAATAAATTAACCAACTTCCTGCTGCCTTCTCTAGACAAACGTCCAGTATCCAAGAGAAACATTAAATTTAAAAACAGCACAGAATATCGCCCTCATTTTTCCGTGCTGATATCAGCAACAATGGCAATGAGAGAAAATTATCAATTTAATACTATTTCATCTTGTCTAGATGCATCTTGTGTACCAGATTTCATAGGCCTCGGTCTATTAGCTTACGCGCAGTACGAACGAAAGACACCTACACACACAGAAAGACTCGCCCTTTTAAATATACACAGTCCAGTCACATTAATGTGACCACCACGTACTTTCCATGTCAGAGTTAAATAACCAATCACAGAAGGCAGGTGGCAGCACAGTGCAGTTGAGCGTATATAAAGGGTGTGTGAGGGCTTCGGAAAACATTTCAATCGTTGGCGTAATGCAGAAACGAAGCGATTTATCCGACTTCCAAAAGGGCATGATCATTGGCTTTCGGGCCAAGGGTGGAAGCATTTCCGAAACGGCTGAGTTTGTGAACTGTTCGCGTGCCGCCGTGGTAAAAGTGTACCGTGCATGGCAAAATGGGACTGTCCAAAATCAGCGACGTGGCAAATGTGGTGCACCACGGGCCATAGATGACAGAGGCGAACGACGGTTGCGGAGATGCGTTCGGGCAGATAGACGGGCTACCGTTGAGCAACTGACCACCAAAATGAACCAAGGGGCTACCAAAAGTGTCTCCCAAAGTACTATTCAGCGAACATTGCTGCGTCTGGGCCTCCGAAGCAGACGCCTGGTTCGTGCACCTATGCTGACTGCTGTTCATCGACGGCGAAGGCTAGAATTTGCACGCCAGTACAGCAGCTGGACGTCCACTGAGTGGCGACAGGTTGCGTTTTCGGATGAATCGCGTTTTATGCTCCATCGGACAGATGGACGTTGGCGTATAAGGCGTGAAACCTCTGAAAGGAACCACCCTGCAACCATTGCCGGAACGGTCCAAGCTGGAGGCGGGAGCATTATGGTCTGGGGAATGTTTTCCTGGCATTCTCTAGGTTCACTGATCATTGTGGAAGGCACAATGGATCAATACAAGTACGCATCTGTCCTTGCGGACCATGTTCACCCCTACATGCGCATTGTTTTTCCTCAGGATGATGGCATCTTCCAGCAGGACAATGCGAGGTGCCATACAGCTGCCAGTGTACGTGCGTGGTTCGAAGAGCACCAGGATGAGTTTACCGTCCTCCCCTGGCCAGCAAACTCACCTGACTTAAACCCAATCGAGCATCTGTGGGACCATCTCGATCGAGTTGTTCGCGCCATGGATCCTCAACCGCGTAATCTAGCGCAGCTGGCCACGGCATTAGAGTCGGCATGGCTCAACATCCCAGAGAACACCTTCAGGGACCTATGTGACTCTCTTCCTGTACGTCTCGCAGGAGTCCGCTCTGCGAAAGGTGGTTATTCTGACTTTTGACAGATGGTCACAATAATCTCACTGTTCTATATAGATCTATAAATTAATTGAACAATTTACCTTTGCAAAAAGAAACAATCTTTCAATTTCTTAAACGGTTCAATAGAGTAAAATCTCTCTTTGCTATAGCCCATTATGTCTTAAAAGGACACGATTTCGTCAGAAAACACAAAATTTTAAAAAAAAAAATGTAATTCGAATTTCGAAAAACTCACTTCGAGGTGCACTGGCTCATGCAAAAAAATCATGCAAAACGTTTCAATATCTTACAAACAGTGAAATAAGCAAAAAATAACATGAAAGAAACTCAAAAAACAAAACATTTCGCTCAGAATTTTACTCTGCAGAGCAACTTTATCAAAAAAGAAATCAATAAAAATGTATTATACATATAAAAAATGACAATGAAACATGCAGTATCCTTTAATACAAATATTACTTATCCTAATAAATAAATTAACCAACTTCCCTTTGCAAAATCTTAAGAACTCAAATGGTATAAACAGATTAAGAACTTAAACAGATTAAAAAATATCATGCAAAACTTTTTTATAATTAAAATTATATATAATTAAAACATAATATTACAATGAAATAAACAATATCCCTTGTAAAATGTTAATTATCCTAATAAAGTAATTAAACAATTTACCGTTGCAAAAAGAAACAACTTTTTAATTTCTTAAACTTTTCGGTCTCTTAAAAACAGTAACAAAAAAAAATAAATTAAAAAATTAAAAAAAAAATCTGAAATAATTCAGATTTTAAATTACGTCCAAAGGGACGTTTATTTAACATTCTGTGTGTTACCTTTATTTGTTAAATAGTACCATGTTCTTCGCACTTAAACCATAAAATTCAGTTTAGCAGCAATATCGCAAAATAAATTTAAATTGAGCATATCTTTAGAAATTTCGGTACACGCTCTCACGCGCTGGAGATAAAAATGTTTTTCTGTACAACGTTGGTATTGCTGGCTTTGAAATCTTTGAGTTTGTTAATGAAAAATTCGTTAAAGTTTTAGAGAATATTGTTACGAATTTCACATTTATTTGGCTATTTATTTAGAACTGTAATTAAAATTCCTTTTTATTTTCCCGTGCAACGCACGCAGACGATTTTTGAAGAGAAAGCTACGTCAAAAAAAATAATAATAATAACATGCATACATTTATGCAGATTTTTCATTTTTTAAACTTTAATGCAGAGCAGATTAAAGATTGTTGCCAATCCGAAATTTTTAGTCCAAAGGGATTTAGTCCCGAAGGACTATTACTTTCGTTTTGCGATTTTGCGTTGATTCACTCTGAATGCCCGATTCACTTTTCAAATTGTTGCCACTAAATGTTATCGCTCTGCATTAAAGTTTAAAAAATGAAAAATCTGCATAAATGTATGCATGTTATTATTATTATTATTATTATTATTTTTTGAAGTAGCTTTCTCTTCAAAATTCGTCTGCGTGCGTTGCACGGGAAAATAAAAAGGAATTTTAATTACAGTTCTAAATAAATAGCCAAATAAATGTGAAATTCGTAACAATATTCTCTAAAACTTTAACGAATTTTTCATTAACAAACTCCTGTAGCCCATTATGTCTCAAAATGAGGCCATTTGGTCACAAAACATAAAATAAAAAATATTCTAATTCGAATTTCAAAAAATTCGCTTCGAGGTGCACTGGCTCTTGTGTAGATACACCTATGTACCAAATTTCGTGGCCCTGGGTCTATTAGCTTACTCGCAACACGAACGAAAGACACACACCCCCCCACACACAGACTCTTTGTTTTATTATATGTAGAGATAACGGCCAAAGATTCTTCAGCCAATAGTAAATAATGTTAAATTCGCAAGCCAAAATCTTAATCAATCAATAGAAATTACAAAAATTAAGTTGTTCGTTCATAATACAGCATGCCATCCATATCGTAATTTGTGTTTTCTTTTTATGGTTTTCTTATGCTGTTGAAACATCGTCATCTACTTCCATTTCGTATTGCTCTCCTACTACTTCCATTTCGAATATTGCTTTAAATACGTGGAAATCAGGCCTTGCAGTTATTGTAAAACATACGCTCGTCTTGCACCAGTTTAGTTGTGCATGTTTATTTCAAGATTGCTATAAAATATAAAAACACTTTCCAACTGGCTATTGACTGCAGCTACGCATCAGTTCAATCATCATATTCTACCCCACCACACAAAATTTTTATCTCACACAGACATGTATATAATTTTAATTCTTTACTTCTGACATTTTGAAAACTTCATCCTCACTTTTTTAGCAGTTTCAGTTGAATTGATGTTATTTCTTCTGTAATTTTAAAATCGCACTATCTAATATTTACATTCTGTTTTGGCTTACAGATTGAGAAGTGTTTATATGTCATCTGAGGTCTTTCTTCATGATCTTATCGTGTAACCTTTTAGAAGAAAATGAGTTTGAAAGATGTATCGTTGGCAAATACAAATGGTGGTCTCTTCCAGACTTGAACGCGAAACTTGCCGTTCCTGGATCGAAGTTTTCTCGCTTAAATCATAATAGCATGTGGAAAAAGGCTTTGATTCTTTACATTCTCCTGCATTTAAAGATGCCCGTGGAAAGACTAGAAGCTTTCCATTTGACTAGGTAATGAATTATGGTTCCGTAGTTTTAGGTTGGACAGCAACTGTAGAAAACATGAGCTTGAAGTAAATAAAGCATAGTTGGTAGGGTTCTGATGTATCGAGAAGCTTGTGTCAGTGCCCTGCAGACACTACTCGACTGGAAACGGGTTATCGCTTTAGTCTGTAAAATAAACCATTTTATTTAACTTTTAAAAGAAGGGAAAAAGCACTGTTTGTGCGACAGATGAATCTCTGATATTTGCGGGTATTTAGAAAAATTGATTTTGCAGGTATCTGATATTTTTGGGTCTTATGTTAAATAAAATTAAACTAAATTCAAATTTGGGTAACTTAGTCGGAGACTACACATAAAATACGACTACATCAGTTGGCTCAAGATAATTAACGGCGTGCATTTAAAAACCGCGAGTAGCAGGATGGTAAAGCCGGAATAACTTAGGCACAGCTGGTAGTAGTAAGTAAGAACTGACAGTTGAGAAGAGGGAGGCACCATCATTCTACCAAGAGGTATTGCTGTATTGCCTCGCGTGCTCGTATATTCTCCGTTAGGATATAGATCAGATAACACTATGAGATATTTTTGCCATTGTGGATCAGGACATGATTACGTAATTTACATAATCATTACATTATTTCAGATACTCAAATTGCTTTACAGCAAAACATGCTACTGGTCTTTGCTATTATATACAAGATAGTATATAATAGCAAGACTAGAGTGCTAGAAGCTCTAACTTAAAACATTCAAACCCTCAATTTAAATACCCAACCAATTTGCACTCTGGTGAGGACTACGGAAAGAAGTTTTATTGGCAAAACCATAACAACTGGTTAACTAAGAATAAAACCTCATAATTTTACCGATGTGAGTATCATTGTCAACTAGTGGGCGCTCGGTATATTTAGAAGGAGGGACGTTATTGTTTTAATGGGCAGTAAGAAAGCATTGAGAAGTAAATGAGCAAGCACTTAAAAATTTGGTTGCCTGAATACTTTTGACCCAAAAATTTATTATTCATTTGATTGCATAAACATAACAATTACGCATCTGTATACACACTATATCAGTGGATATTCAACATATGTTCGTTTAAGTTGAAAATAGGATCATTTTTCTATCCCATGGGAACAAAATTATAAACTATCACTCTAATAATTCAAAAACATGGAAACAAATCCTTACCTGTATGTGATATCCAATTCTAGCAAGTTCCTATTCTTTCAGTTTACACCATTCAGCGAGTTATGGCAGAAATTTGTGCTTTTTTGTCACTTTTATTACTATAAGTACTTTAATCGATTAAATACGATTAAAGTCTTTTATCGCAACCTTCCTGTTCCCGTCCCGTACTGCGTAGCGAGTTTAAAGTTATAATCTGATAAAGTGCAATAATCACCTAAAACATTCTCAGTGTTTTCAATCGGTGCCCACAGATCACATTCATAAAATGCCTAAGGAAGTGTTCACACGATAGTTTATCTGTTACAGTTCGCATAGTTGTAATAGCTTCGTCACATCTATGGAACAAGGTTTAAGAGCCGTAACTAGTCAAGGAACACTATGAAATCGTCAGCTGAATATCTGCTCGTGTTTGCTTCGCTGTGATTAGCCGATACTTATGTTATTTTGGCGTAAAGCCGTAAAGGTATAAGACACATTTTGCACATTCCATGACTTAGGATTGGTTGAATAGTAAGAAAGTTCGGCTTTTGCCAGCTCTGACTGTAAAACCCTACTGTAAACCCTCGTCGTTGCTAGAAGGGAAGAGACGCTCCATAAACTTGAAAAAACGTTGGGGGGGGGGAAGAAGCCTCGGTAAAGTTATTGAAATATGTTAAAGTACACGAAGGCTATCTCTCTAAGGGAAGGGATTCCTTTGTAGAGAAAGTTTTGCAAGGAATTGGCTTATATTGACGTTGCACATAAAAAAACCTCGAAAAGGAGCTGTGAGTTGTTAAAGGCTGAGAAACTGTGGAGTAAGGTAAAGAGAAGAAGTGAACCATCACCCTTACAGGACTAGAAGTCGAGTTTTATGGATTGCAAACCGATTTAATATCCACGATAATCCAAGAACACTTGGGAGGAAAACATTAATTCGTTCCACCCTAAAATTTATTTTGTATTTCTAATCAATAATTTTTAATACCTAATTAAATAGTATGTGATTTATTCCATTGATTGAATTTTTCGAACATTATACAAAGTAAAAAATGCTAAAATGAATGCTTAATTGCTGTACACATTGTAAAGCATACTTAAGATAAGAAAATCTTGACATTAGTCATTTTCTGATGCCAGAATATTGATAAATCGAATGTAAAAGTTCATGTAAAACACTCATTTGTTTATTATTTGGTTTTCTGCATTTTCAATGTTTTTTATAGTTAGTTTATTTTCTAATTACGTAATTTTGGAGTAATTAAACTTCACCTTAATAATGCTATTTTTCTTATTCCACACGCATAAAAAAGTTCTTTGCGAAACGGTTTTATACTTTTTCCCATGCCATAATATTATTTTACTGGTAAGTAATAGAACTGAGTATGTCCAAGTACATCCCCCTCTGCTTTATGTATGTACTCTGTATGTTGAAAGGGCGTTCTGATCACAAAATCCGGTTAAAGCACTAATTTCTTGAATGAGTTGCCACAAGAGTTGCGAAGATAAATCGCTTAAGAACGTTGTCATCTTAATTACGATATGCTACGCTAACCCCTGTGACATTAATCTCTGACCCTCAAATATTGATCGCGTAGGCTCTCACTTTATAATGGAAATATCTACTCAACACCACTGTTCTATCCCCTAAATCCCAAACGCTCTCAGTTATATCCCTGCAGTTCAAAATCTCAGTCACCATACAAGCTAGCGAAGATATTCGCATCCTTTCAGATATAAAAGCTTCTGACCATTCCGTTACGATGTGCAAGTTATCCCGTACAAACAGGTCCAGTTTGCAAGCTGCCGTATTGACTTCCTTCTCTCTGTTTGTCTACGCTTTATCACTCTGAAATGTTGATAGCGATGTAATTTTCTTCGCTGAATGGTTGGAGAGAGTGGCTTCGTTTGCATAATTGGATGGATTTCATGGATATATCTCGGATCTTATTTTTGTAGTGGTGGTGATTTGGTAAAAGAGATGAAATTCTAGTTTTTAGTTCCATTGTTTATAACTCAAAACAATGCAGTCATTAACAGGTAGAGTAAAATCTCTGCAGTTTAACTTCCAAGGAAAGGACATGATATGAAATGTTCAAGTAAGTGAATGCAAGACAAAATATGTGATATATTTAAATGGAAACCATCGCCGTTTGTTATACATAACTTTGATGACATCTATTTGAAAAACTTTTTCTCGTAAAATAGACGCTTATTCATCTTTCTTTGTGATGCTCAAAAGAATAGATTAAATTAAGTAAGGTAAACTATACAAAAATCTTCGAATACATTATATTTTAAATAAGCTAAAAGCGTTTTCAAATAACTGCGCGGGATATTAAGATTTTAGTACACTGAAATATTACTGTAGCATACTAAGATTTTAATGCAATAAAAACTTGGAAGTGCTACATCAGAAGTTTCTAGTCTTTGAATTACACCAGAATGTAGAGAAATCTAGCTGAATATACAGAAACAGTAAAGAATGAAAGCAAATTATTCTGTACCAGATACCTACTGATATGATGTTAGAAACATCTTTTATTAATTAAAATAATTCTCCAAATGTTCATAAAAATTACCTATTGGACATGCAATAATTTAAGTACATTTAAAATTATATCAGTTGCGTTGATTATGAAAATAAAATCAAGCAGAAACAAACTGAAAACATTAATCGACGGTAAGATGCTTAGCTATTAGCTCTAATAATTAAATTAGTTACTTCTAATAAAATTAGTTTTCTACCGATGTGAGAAGAAAAGGTATATCTAATAAAATTATTTTAAAGTTAAAAAAATTAAAGGCATCCGTGATTTTGGGACTGAGGTTCATGGTGAATATTAAAATTATAAAGAAATCACTTCATCAACTAAGTATGTTTTTTTATTTAAATTGTTTAGTTTTTTTTAAATAACTACAGAACGAATAAATTTGACTGCAGAATGAATATTATTAAGCTTTCCACTCCGAGACTTGACTGTTTGCGAGGTCAAGCGGCAGATAAATTAAAAGATATTATATTTGATACAGTGAAAGCACTTGCCAAGTCGATAGCATGGTAACGTATCGATTAAAAAATATTGGAAAGGTTTCTATAAGGATATTTTTAATCTCCAAAGAAACGCGTTTTTTGGAACTTTCCTGAATAATACCAGCAAATAAATTGTGTTTTCATACTTCAACAAGTGTTGTCGTCAACCGCTCCAAATCCACGTACATGTAAGAAACGCAAATGTACGTTACCTTCTGGAAAACATTTTAATGTTGGAACTTAATACCGCTATTTTCAACTTTCATCATTTAAAAAAGTAACGTATCTTTAACTGTATTTTCCTGTATTACCAGCATCAATGCTATTAATTAAAAATCTGGAATCATTTGTCAAATTAAAAATTGGAATCCTTATTATTATGCATTTTATTTTTTCTTTCTTTCTTTCTTTTTTTTAATTATATTTTGTTCAAAATTTTTACTTTTTTAACTTCTTTGTACGAAATAAAAAGAAAGTATTGTAATCCCGAAAAAATTCGGGTTCCATATTTCAACGAAAATATATATTTTGACCGCTATCGAAAGCAACTTAACGATGTTTTTGAGTGACATCGATACGTAAGGACAGAATAAAGAACTCTTTTCCCCCCAAATAATTATAAAACTGGTTTAAAACGGATTCTGAAGAGATTTTTTGTGGCATCTGTGCGTACGTACACGTACGTACGTATGTATGTATATATCTTGTATAACTCAAAACCGAGTAGGCTCAGAACGTTGAAATTTTCTAATTTGAGCATTCTGAGTTATAAAATGAATGAGATGTAATGCTGTTAAGTGAACCTTGTGCCAGAGTGTAGCTATCATAAACAAATATAGTAAATTTTAAAGAGTGCATTTATTCTATTCTGGTTTATGCGCTTTCGGCGAAGTAGATTTAATTAAACCCAATAAGTTTAAATGAAATGCAAAGCACAAGGAAGTCATGTGGTGTACACATCAGATTTTTCATGTTACTTCTTTACGTGAAAGCGTAAAATACCTGTAATGCAAAAACTGAACCTTAGATGTGTTTCACTTACCAACGTGTTTTCCTTAACCATCTGCTGCACGAGGTATTTATGAATGAGAAGTGAAACTGATCTAGGACAATCACTGAAAAAAGTTGTATTCATTTGCTACCAATGAAATGTAATATATTTACTTGAAATAAGTGCCTTTGGAATATGAGACCTTCCTTATATTTTAGGATCAATTTTAAGAAGTTAAAGTAAGTGGATAATTACTTTGTTTTGCAATAATTTCGAGAATGAAAAATCTTAGTTCATTACCTATCCTTTAGAATTTTTTTAAAATAGCGGTACATTTAGCTGTAGCTCAAAAGGAAAAGGAAAAGTTAAATAAAAGTTTACTACATTATGTCTTTGTTTTCAAGCACATTGGTACATTGGATATACGCCTTACTGAAATCGCTCTGATAGTCATGGCTATTATACATAGTTGTAGTTTTATATTTGAATATAAGGTAATTATCTTGAAGTAAATACGGTACGTTTAATTCACTGAGTCAATCAAAGTCGTAAAAAAGATTTTGACTTTTACTTGCAAACTTCTTACATAGTAGTATAAAACAGAAGTGTCTAATAAATACTTCTATGATTATAATTTATTTACTTTAAATACCTTTCATTCGAGATTCTGTAAAATAATCTATGTATATAAAGAAGAAAATCTCTTTGTTTGTTCGCTAACAACTCAGTCACTCGTATAGCTATCGTCACCAAACTTTCTACAATTCTGGGTCCTGGAAAAGATCGACGTCCACTTTTATCCAAACAAAAATAGCTAAAATCATTAATTAATGAAAAACCCGGAAAAACCATAACTTTCGCCCTCATTTTCGGAGCGGCAACAGTCTAGTAAGCTGGAGATGAAAATCTGCTTTATTTCGAAAGTTGTTGCCATTACTCGCTTTCAAATCCTACAGTTTGTTAATAAAAAGTTTCTAAGCTTTACGATGAAATAAAAATAGCATTGCCAAACATTAAATACATTATTCCATGAAAATCTGCTTTATTTCGAAAGTTATTGCCATTACTCGCTTTCAAATCCTAGAGTTTGTTAATAAAAAGTTTCTAAGCTTTACGATGAAATAAAAATAGCATTGCCAAACATTAAATACATTATTCCATGAAAATCTGCTTTATTTCGACAGTTGTTCACATTACTCGCTTTCAAATCCTAGAGTTTGTTAATAAAATATTTCTAAGTCTTACGATGGAATAAAAATAGCATTGCCAAACATTAAATACATTATTCCCGATTCCAAAAATTCGTGCGAAGCCATTTCGACTATTTTCATCTTCGTAAGACTTTAATCAGCCGAAATATTAATTAAAAATTCTGAAAGCGCTAATTTTCGCCCTCATTTTTCCGAATGGCAACAGTCTCGCGCGTTAGACATAAAAATGCTTTTTCGAAAAGTGTTGCTACTGCTCGCTTTCAAATCGTAGCGTTTGTCAATCAAGAATTTCTAAGTTTTACGAAATCTATACATATAAAGAAGAATGTCTGTTTGCGTGTTTGTTTGTTTGTTCGTGTTTGTTTGTTCGTGTTGTTTGTTCGTGTTCGTTTAATCGACTAAAATTGAATGTAGGTGAAATATTGGAAGGAATTTGAGCTTTAACGACAATTTGATTAGAAAGACGAAAATCAATAAAAACTGAGTGCCATTTTCACTGATATAAGGAGAGAGAATCGACTCATTTTTCTATCGAAATTTTTATGTGGGTTCCATATCACATCAGACTGAAACATATATGACTATGAATCGTATTTTTTGCATCGTTATTAGAGAAGGATTACAGCGGTATCGTTCTCTCTGTTGTTAGATGCATTACTCTCAATCTAACTTAACTGGCATCGATACTTCTGTTAGTACATTATAAAGATAAAAATTTTGCATAAGTTGAGCGCTATGCTTTTTGCATCTAGCATATATAAAATTAAAAAGTGTTTTTCACCCATCTCGCATGTAAAATATAAATTGTGTGTGCTGTATCTTTTATATAAAATTAAGCATAATCCAAAAGTTTTTTATTCTGTCTGTTGTGGTTCGATTCTGGTTCTAAGTATTTCGATTACTTCAATTTTGCACAAACCAGTTTCTTGAATTGAAAATTCCTGAATAAATATTGTGTGTTTTTGAAAATTCTCACGAAAAGTGTAAACCTTCATCAAATCTACATCCGAAACATATCCTTTCAAAAAAAAGACGAAGTTCCGTATTGCGATACAAGTAACTTGAATGTCAGCTTTAGGCTCGTCAATTGTACATATGACATTCGATCTCTTAAAAGAAATGTCAGTTTGAGAGTACATCCACTTCTGTTTTTCCTTTCTGGAGTATTTTGCTTCTTCTCAGAGACCTTTTACTTTTCTCTTTGGTCCCTTTAATAAAGAAATAAGCGCGAGAGAAAGAAAATGCCCACGGCTATATATGAAATCACCTCACATCCAAACTTCCAAATTGACAGCTGCCGAATATCCGTTTCCGTTTCTCTGGTGACTTTTCCGGAGATCGTAGGTAATCGCGACTGGATTTCTTAGCAACTTTTTGTGACATTTGCGGATTCCCTGCGGTGCTCGCCTGCGGTTGTAAGGTATTCGAATGCATACCTGAACTTGGTGAATATTTGAAAAAAGACTCCGTATTTTTTATTCTATCCCCTTTCGTATTCCTTCTGAGTTTTACTGACATTTACCGTGTAAAATAAATATGAATCTTGCATTTTATATGCGAAAGTATCTCTCCTGAAGTGGTGGAATTGTAGAAAAACTTCCTTGTCATTAACATTTATCATTTTCTGTTACAGGTATCTGGAATTTTCTAAAGAGTAGTATCTCATTTGTATATTATTTACGACTAATTACAACTGTAGTAAGTTGTAACAGCAAAATGCTTTCTGTGTCTTTAAATGCAGGAAAGTTGTTCCGTGAATGTCTCCTGAATAACGAACAGAAACGATTGTCTTTCATTTTTTTTGGGGGGGAGGGGGAAATGAGCAAATGTATGTAAAGTATATATAGGATATAAAAGCTTGAAAAATTCAGGAAATCCAGTTTACATTTCAGTGTATTTGCTGTACAAGTTGTAGTGTACGGAGTTTGGGATTCTTCTGAGGGTACTGGTGCTGTTCTGGTATGTGGACTTCATCTAGAAACTCCTATATCTGTAGTTCGAATCCCATAAGGGCACAGGTGATTTGCCAATTTAGTATGTTTCTTATTTCCAAAAGGTCCTTCTAGTGCACCCGTACAGTATCTGTCTGAAAAAACTGTTCAGCTCTTTAAAAGCAATACGTTTTCATGGCTCGTCTTTTTAAATTAAGAGAAATTTTACGTACATTTGCAGGCAGTGTTTTGTCTCATATGGAAGGAAAGGAAATACGAAAAAACATTTCAGAAGAAGTATGGAATGTACGCTTTTTCAATCATTATTACAACATCTATCAAACTAAGTATGTATCCACTGACGTTCAAAAAGACGTAATATTAGCATTAAGAATTATTTTCATATTTTCCCAAATGAATATCTTTAGATTAAGAAATGAATATAATTTTGCCCGATGCAGTAGCAACATAGATTTATTACGATTTTATTAAATGTAAACTCTGTACAATATGTGTCACGTATACGTAACGGATAGTTGGACTCACTCCACTAAAGTGGTTTTTTATGATATAAGTAACCATATATTAAACATTATGTGTAAATGTTTTAATGTTTAATATATAAAATATTTAAAACATTTTTATTTCGTTGCCGAAACTTTATTTTTTATTATTTAGTTATTTAAAAAACTAGTTTAATTAATTAATATAATCAGATATTTACATATTTTAAACATTTTGTTTCTTTTGTGAAATATTTATATTATTTAATTCTTTATTTATTTGTTTAGAAAACTGGCCTAACTGATATTAGCAGATATTTAAGTTCATATAATAATTTTACTTTATTATTTATCGAAATGTTAACTGATTTATATTCTACTACTAAACCTTTAAACAGATTTTAAAAACTGCATTTAAACTCTTATATCGCTAACTCAAATTCTTTGACTAATTTAGCTTTTAATCTAGCTTCCTGTCCCTTAACAAATCAAAGATATAAGAAATAAACAGAAATTATTGTAACAATGTTTACCTTCTTTATTAAATAAAGCAGTAATGAAATTACTTTATTTTGGAAGATTATAAATTAGTGAATTATTTGACGCCAGTACAATTTGAAAATCTCTTTATAAGCAAATACTGTTTGTCAAATATTTTGGAAACAGAGCATCTTCCTAAATTTCTGTAATTTAATTTGTGAAACCGTGATAAACTCGTTGAGACTTATTAATGGATGTAATTGAAATTAAACTTGTACTAATTAGTAACTTGAAGACGTGTTATATTTTAACTGGATTCTGAAATAGTTTATTAGAGAAGCACACTTTTAAAGCATTGCTAATAAAATAATTTAGATCTGTGCAATTTATTTTTATTCAGAACATAAGGTTTTTAAATCTAACTGTAATAATATAAAAGATAAAGAGATATGATTTTAATATTCAATGTAGCCATAATGTTCTCTAAAGCATAAATGTGTCAATGGAAACTATATAATTAAAGGTCAGAGTTTTATTTTCCATGCAGATGCATGTATTGGATAATACAAAAATGGCGAAATGCAACTGGTAGTACAAAATGTGTATAAAAACTTCTCATAAATTTTGCTCGAGTATTAAAATTAATTGCAAGGATTTCATTTGCAAAAAAAAGAAGGGTGGAATTAAAAAAAAAACCTCAAAAATCTGGTAAACCCAAAAAGGCATTAAATATATTGATTACTTAAAAAAATGCGTATTCTTAAAAAAAAACAGATCGAAATTTAAAAAAACGCTTTTTGTTTAAACAAAGCAGTTCTTATAAATTAAGGAATATTTTATTCTTTCGGTAAGAAAAAAATCGTTTTTCTTTCTTCACGAGCCTGACTTTTTTTTTACTTATATCAAAGAAAGCATTTAAAAATTTTTTTTTTAATTATTTAATTTTTGTATGTTAAATGTAATCTGCAACCATTATTTTCAGAATCTTCGATAATGTCTCTTACTCGTGTAATCGATATTTGTGCTTTTGCAGCAACGGCTGTGTAGTCTGCAATATCCCCGAACGATTGGTATTCTAATCTGGAATAAGATATGAATGTTTGTAAATGTAGTGAAAGTATTTAACTTTCATGGGTGCAAAAGCCCTGTAGGGAGGCTTTTGGAAATGGGAAGATGTCTGAAGATATCGGATTTGATCCCTGGGATGTTCAAAAAAGGTCATGGTCCAATCTGTAGTCATCTGTTAAATTCAAAAAGAACATGTGATAGTAAGTTAGTGTACAGAGGCAGATTACGCCGGCTGCTGTGTATTTGAATGCCCACTGACAGAAAGGTGGCACCTGCCAATCCAGTGGTATTAAAAGGTCCAACGTAAATTATAAATGCGTATGCAATAAACAGGCAGAAGCTGCAAATGGCACATTCTTACCAATTGTTCTAAACGGTACAAATGCTGACACTTAATTCCAATTAATAGCGCAAATATCATATATAGAGTGTTTTTATTCACTTTATTCTCGCACTCAGAACTAATTAGCCGTGCATTATCTCTCTCTCTATATATATATAATCCATACTTGTAAATTTCATTTATTGCATTTTCACACGTATCTACAATATTACACTTTTGATTACACTGTGAACAATACATTTACACTTATTTCTTTTAGTATCCCCGTTTTAAGTAAGTAGCATTTTCTTTTCGTAGAGTACACATATAGTTTTTGTTACCAGTATCCGTATTTTCTATAGGAATGAGATGTCAGTATTACTGAACCGTCTGTGTATCATACTTGTATTATACTATTTATTTTATTGCCCTTTCTTCTTTCTACTCTTTTTATTGTACACTATATACGAATATAGTATAAATATTTCTGTACCACTGTGTATTATACCATTGTTTTTGCCTTCTATTATTGATATCATTATTGTATTATTATTTTCTATAGATAGCCATTATAATACATTTATCTATTTTCTTAAATAACTTTTCACACTGTTTTGTACCTCAACACAACACTATGTTCAGATCTCTTTGTGTGAAAATACTTTGTAACATATTAGTCCGTCAGTAATGCTTGGATGACCTATCATCTTGACCCTGCAGGAATTAATAAATTCGATATAAGGTATTTTTTCCCTGATTACCACTGTCTTTGTGCTGTAATTGGAAAACACGTTCGGCTATCATTGGAAGATCCGGATTTCGAGTCATCTTAAGGCCACTGCACATTTTCACGTCTTCTACTCTAAAATAAAAATACCTAATGACTTTACAAGATATGAAAACACCGTTCTACGCTGGCTGTACGCTCAGACCCAGGCAAGCTGCTGTTGCCAGTGGAGGGAAATGAGTGCTCGAAACCAAAATTCCATTTCAGTTATGTAAAGAATATGGTTACACATTTTTATAACGATTTCAGTACCCTTTAATCAATGTCTAAAATGTAAGGTATTCAATAGTCCTCTGTTTAATTATAAGTCTGCATTGTTATTTCCAAGATAGAAGGGCCTTTTCGTAAAATTTCTAGAGGCATTGACTTCTATTCCTTTTCTACTACTTTCGAGAGTCAGTCATTCATAGTGGGTGTACTCTTAGAAAGAGCTGCAGCGCTTCAGGTACCGCAGTAAATGATCTTAAATGGCCTGAGCGTTAAATGTTACTGTACAGTGGAAGCTTGATTTTTTCAGTCTGTCGTGACGCCTACGGGAATGATAAACTTATAAGAAGTGACTAGGACTTTGAAACAAAATATTGTTGCGTTTTACGGGTTCGTTGATTTGAGAGTATCCGATGAAAACACGATGCAGAACAACAAAAAGCACAATTTATTTACAAGAATCGCTATTTACAGCACAGTTCCAAAATTACATTTACAAGCGTCGAAAATCTACAATAAATACGCTGAAACAATCAGCAACACAGCTTCAGGCTGTAACTGTAAAGGTAGCTTCACGGCAACACTAAACTTATAATAAAACACCGTGGAACAATCACCAATCCACTGTCAAGCTATACTGTAAAGATAGCTTCACGGCAAAGCACTATCTCGATTGCTTTCCGTTCACAGACCTCTCGCGTAGCAGCTAATCACACTGCTCGCAACACTTCACAATGCTCGCAATCTCGCAACTCACTGCTCTCCGAAACGCAAGGGTTTATTTAAGTTCCACACGTTTCGAGAAATATCTCGACAGGAAGTTATTCTAGAAGCTTCCCGATTGGACCATGGGATATCGCCAATTTGGTCGCCAAATGGGCGATAAAGTTGCCAATCTGGCAACCCTACCATACACTATTTTATGGCAACCCTAGTGCTATGCCGGAAAGCTTACATACAGGCGCAACCGCCGAATTTTTCGTAACAATATTATTGAAAAATGTTTCTAAAGATGGCAATCTCAATGCAGCAAATTTTGACTACGTTCCACAAGCAGTGTGGAAAGCCATGTTAGTCACAAACAGGTATTTAAAGCCTTTCGGAATGAAGAACTAAATGCAAGTCAGAAACATGAACATCGTTTCAACGGTCGAGGCTCTTCCAATTTCCTACACATTAATCGCCTTCACAGGCCCTAGCCGTAATTGAAGAAATCGAACTTCCACTGCATTATGGGTAGAATGTGATGGTCAGAATATTTAAAGTCACTACTGTACCACATGAAGCACTGTACAAAGAATTCAACACTACAGATTATATCAAATGCTGTAGAATTTGCATACTAAATTCCAAATTTTCTTAAAGGAAAAGTGGAAAATTTTTGTATATTGTTATTTTTAAACAAATATTATAAAAAGAATTAATGCGTTGTTTTTTACGTTAAAGTTTTGCATAGCATATAAAATTAAGACATTTTGTAAATGAGATTTTATTTTACCGACATAAATACAGTATTTAAAGAGAAAATAAATCTCTCATATTAACATTTTAATTCCATGGTAGAAAATCATTAGTTCGTTCAGCTTCATCCCTTAAATACACGGTAGTATAATGAAGAAATTCAAATTTTTTGTATCAGAAAATATAGTATTTCCTCTTGATGCTACGTGGATTCAGATTCTTAATTCATTGAGAGTGTTTTCATATGGAAATGAAATGTTTATAATATGCTTAAACTTTCAGTCGCGTTTCAAAGAGCTTCAGGCATGTTATTAAATTCCACGCTTAGCAAAATATTCTCGATTCTTATGCCACATCAAATGGCCGTATTTTGGAATCTGGGTGTTTGTTTGACCATGGAATGGAAATTAAATTTAAGATCTTATATATCGCGTTATAACAACACTTGCGATATTGCGTGTATGCGCATGATTTAGGAAAGTAACATAATTTAATGTGATGTGATCCACTGTAACAATAACTGCGCTAAACATATTTTGAACGTCAAAAAATAAATTTTAACATCTTGTTTTTCTAATTTTTAGAGACATGGAAGCGTATAGAAAGTTTTCATATAATAATCTTTAAAAGAAATTAGTTTTTAAAATATAATGTCAAATCACGAACATTTTTAATAAAATGTCATGCGTGTTTATCACAGGTGCGTCGTAAAATTATGAAAGCTTATTTCAAAGAAGGAATTAGTTATTCAAGTTAACGAACATTTAGTTTCGTCTTTGGTAAAAAAACTTCAGTGTCATACATTAAAAAAAATTGTAGGAAGTTAATGTCATTAAAGGGCGGAAAAGATAAGACAATATTTTTCTTATCCATGTCTTATTGAATTACGTTAATCTTCGATTTCAGAAATGAAGTAATTAAATTAAAGTTCTTCATTTAATTAAGGTAAATTCTTTTGCGACATGTTTTTATCTAAAAGGAAATTTATTATCTTGACATCTTTAATTTAGTGAGAAATTTTTAAAACTGTAACGACTTGTCCTTTTGTAAGACAAGCTTTGAAATAGAAAAAAACATCATGAACTTAGTATTATTTTTTTTAAATGAAATTAAAATGGCAAAATCTGTAACAGCAGAATGTACTACTTAGTATTTTAATTTTTTCAAAAATTTTTCCTTTCCTTCCTGTTATTTATTTTTACATAAATCTTCATTCTGCTGTATTATTTAATTAGGAAATAATAATAAATTCTTAGATGTGCATTAATTACCTTTCGAATAAATTAGTGAAGTGAGGATTTAGAACAATGCACTGGTTAATAAAACTCGTCAGAGTTAATTGTGCATAGGAAATATATACCTGATTTATTGAATAACTAGAGATTCATTATTCGAATTTGAAAACTTCACAGATAATCTCTGAAAGCGCCATTTGAAAGAATTATAAGAAATGAAGCTTCATTATAGCGCTACAAATAAAACTGTTGCACTCGTTATTAAATGTTTTGAAAAATCTTTTGTTACCTGTTGCATTCCAAACAAATACATGAAATGAAAATTTGGAATAATATTTTAATTAATAAGTAGCTATGTTAAATCGCTAAAACTTTACTGGTTTTAATTTTTACCACTTTTAAACTTTTTAAAATTCTGATCTACTCTGGTGACGGACGAACTAAAATTAATAAATCAATACTACAGTTCTTCTAGTTAGAAGCGGATTTAGGAACTGGTTGATTGAACTAACTCAAAATAATATCTAAATTAACTATTTCTTAAATCATTTAACTCACACAAAGCAAAGCAAATTCATCTTAATAAATGTCAGCTTAAAAAAAACAAGAAGGAATAAATCTTCTCTGGCACTCGGTAGAACTGAATACTATTTCTCAACCAAAACATTTCTAAAATTCACTCATTTCAAAATTAACTCAAGAGCACAAGTTCAGATTCATTAAACACCTCATAAGCACCAGGGAAGAAATATCCAAAAAAACAATCAATCAGTTCCACTACGAAAAATCAAGCACTAGTTTTAACTTTCCTGGCACCTAAAACAAACATTCAAATATTCAATAAGACGTGGTTAGTACCTATTTGGTAAAAATAAGAGGGCGCATTGTGAGAACATATACCCTGTGAGAACCCCTGAATGCATAAACATTTTTCCATAACCCCGATAAAATCTCCATGTTTCTTTAAAAAAAGCCTTACGGCTCAAACAAATGAAGTGACTGAACAGACCAACTACGTAACAAAAAAAAATTGCAAATAATAACATAAAATCACACTTATTTATTAATATCTTGGATATATTTATAGGAGAGCTGGTCCGACTACCTTTACATACAATAACAATTCATATTCCGCGTTAAATTTCCCTCAAAAGTCAGTTATCAAGTTCAGATTTTGCAATTTAACATAATAACGGTTAATTCGATTACACCTGAACATTAATATAAATATTTAACTGGATTTCACACAAACTAATATAGAAATTACAATTAACATAAATTTCATATTTTATACACAATAATTTTAAATTCTCCTAAAAGGCACAAAAATTTCTCTAATATCGAAAGGAAATCTCTTTCTATCAGTTGCGCAAGATTCATTTGAACTATTCTCACTTGACAAATTAATTTGAACTATTCTCATTTGACAAATAATATAATGGTACCAATAAAATATATAAGATACTTCACTAATTAAGTCGGTGGAAAAAAAACCTTAATCCTTCACAAATAACCGAATTCTCAGTCACTTCTTAAAATACATGTATATACTTAAATGAATCATATCACTAGTCCACAATGGAATTAAGATAGACAGAGAATAGAGAGAGAGACAAAAATAATTAAAATATTTCACTTACTGGTGGAAGACAACTTTTCCGAAAGATACATCCTGTTACTGCCACAACACCTCCGGAAGCGTCCAATTATAGTTCGCGAAAAAACGATATGAAGATGAGGCGATGCTATAATTTTGAGTAGAGCTCTTGTCCTCAAGCAACCAAATGCATCAAAAATTCTTTGTCAGGAGAGCTTCTGGGAACTTCCTAAAATCTTCCAACCCTTCTATCAGGAACACTCCGAGAATGACTATTTATAGTTCTCGAAGAAAGATGATGAAGACGAAGCGATGCTATATTTTTGTGTAGAGCTCTTGTCATCCAACACAAATGCACTTCCAACCCTTCTATCACGATTCCGTCACACTGCGACAGCCATCCGCGGGCCGCAGGCGCGAGCCAGCCAGCAAGGGCGAAGCTTGGTCGCAGGGCAAATGCCCCTTCTCTGTCAGGCAACTATTCTCCTCCCAAGTTGTACCGTACTCAAAAACTGACTTCTAAACTCGTGTAAGAACTGAGAAAAACTCGGTTTCTCCTCCTATAAAATATTACTGGTATTTAACGCATAAAATTAATTCTCGCCAATCCGAGACTTTCACTATAATTTAACTGAACAATATCACGAACCCTTAAACGAATCAAAATAGAGTCATTGTCCACAGTCGACGGTTGACCATCTGTAGATGACTCATCATAACACGTGCAAAAATTTGACACTAAAAATTCAACCCCCCTTGCTGACAAGCGGAAAAATCTAAGGAGAAACAACAAAAAACTGCCCTTTCAAGGTGCAATTTACAACCGTTCCTTTCTTCCGAAGTTATATAAACATGGCTACATTCACAAAGCGAGAGTGCAAGTGAATGCAGGAAGCCAATTACAATATCCATTTTACTGTTTCGTAACAAAAGACATGGGAAACAACACTATACTGCCCTCAGTTCCAGCTATTATCTTAAAAGCTAATACCACAGATGTTACTTCTGTTAGAAGACGCTCCCTTTCTTCGTTAGAAAATTGGACTGTTGAAGAAAAATAATTGCCTAAAGATTTTAAACACACTCTTTAAATAAATAAATATATATAT